>JASDQU010560008.1:20465-60818 GCA_032191745.1 Picea mariana | reverse complement strand
AGATCTAAAGGACGAAAAAGGCCAAATGAGAAGTCATTCTTTCTTGGAGAGATTGAGAGATTGAGAGAGAGCAAGAGAAGGAGAAAGTTTCCATTTTTTTCTGAAGAAGGGTTTGCAGCAAAGAAGAGGCACGATTTTCAAGACAAAAGCTGGGCACGAATTTCAAGGCAGCCAGTAGGAGATATAAATCCGTACGGTACGAATTTGGTACGGCTGGGTTTTCTATACTTGTTTTGGACACACAACAATCCTCTACAAAATTCTGCCAAGCAGCCACTAAACATTGTCAATGGTTGTCCACAAAATATGCCAAGAAGATGTCTATAACAGCCCACTCATATGTTGTCCAAAGTACTAAAAATCAGCCACCTCAGCTCTGATACCATGAAGATTTTCCAGGTCCTATCAAGCTCCCGGCTAGGTTTGTCTTTGACCTCATATAGATGAACATGATACAATAGCAACTTGATCCAAACTAAAACGCAACTTGATCCAAACTAAAACACAAGTCCAAAAGAAACAAGAGCGCCCTAGAATGGTGCGCCCCCTTGAAATGATGCCAAGACCACTGAAATGGAGCCAGATGCCAACTGGAAGCTCTGAACAGGAAACCCATCCACAGTACTCTAATACTAAAGTGTAGCCTCCCTCTGAAACAGACCTCACTGCAATCTAAGCTCTCTAGGTACTCCCCATTGATGATGCACCCTCCTCCTCAATTGTGCCCTCCTCAGAACTGGAAGCTCCCCACTAAATAAATTGGGCACTAAGCCTCCATGAGCCCTCCATGCAAGGAGGCGCCCAAGCTTTCCTCTCTCAATGCATGAAACCTCATCCTCTTGCTCTCTCTGAATCTCTCCAAGTGAACAAATGAGTGAATGATCTCTCATTTGCCTCTTGCACCCTCCTTAAGGAAGCATAAGGAAACCTAAAAGTTGGGTGGATGAGATCATCTCATCTCATCCCTAATCAATGGTTGAGATCATCTCATCTAAATCTCAACTCAAAAATCACTTTTACTTAAGTTTCCATAGTTTCACTTTGTGTCTATTAATTCACCCACAAAGTGAATTAATTGTCAAATTAGGCTTAAATGACCAAATTTCACTTTTGACTTAAATCTCCTAAGTTAGCGAAATTAGACATAAAGTACATGGTACAAGGTACAAAGTACTTCCCTCATGTTTTTAGAAGCTCACAAACACAAGGGGACCACTTTCCAAGGTACCCAAATCTTAACACGGATCGCTAACCAGCAAAAAATACAGACGAAAATGTACGRCAGTCACAACAACAATTGTAGGTTGTACGAAAGAGGYCGTACAGACGGTACAGTGGTTGGAGGACTGCATATTATTGGCACCTGGTACAGATTTTTTTTAATTCTGCAACTGTAATCTATTCGAATGATCGATATTATTTCAATTGGTGGGCGTTGGCTAAACATTCTACCTTTTGGGCTTTTTGGCTGGAATCCGACGATGTAAATCTGGACAAAATCACTATTTTTTGTTGTTTAAAATTTAAATTGCATTTCTGAATGCATACATGGATTCAGCGTGTTGAAAATCCCCTGAAGCACTTGGATTATACAAACTTAGTCACTCAAATCTGCACATCCAACCATTCCTCACCAGATTTCAGGCAAAATCAAACGAAAAAAATCGTCGAAAAAAACCCAAAAGGTAAAACGTTTAGACTACACACAATTGGTGCAGCTAGTGGCAATGTACACGAATCAAATTAATTTGGTACAGATTCTCTTTGAATTTTTCGTAGGGAAGTGATTTGTGTTACAATTATGTCATCACTGTATTTTTAACAGTGAGATGTCCTTACAACTTCCTCTTTCTTTTTCGTCTGCAGCAAAATTTATTTATTTATGACTGGTATATAGCAGCAGAATTATATATTTTTTTTCTCTTCAGTAGAAAATTAAAATTACGAGTGGCCAAAAGCCAATTGTGGTCAAAGACTAAAATCATAGAAACTCTAAAAAAAATTGTATGTGGCTACAAACATGTATGGCCAATGGCCCAGATCAGCAACCCAGCTCTGATACCACTGTGGTGAACCAACCCAGTTCACTATGTAAATATCCAAAATACTTGGAATATAAAAATACCCATAAGGACAATAAATGATATATTGATTAATAAATATATACGAATGAATGAGATAGATGCATTTATATAACCTCACAAGGGGGTGCCCTTTCATGAAGAGACATGACCTTTCATGTGTCTCTTCATAACATATTTAGTTATTGGGTATGAGTTATTATTATTAATCATTATTTATTTATATATATTTGTATTCACAACACCCTCCAATAGCGAGTACCAACACCTCAAGCAGTGGTTTTTTGCATATTTATATAATGGGTTCTCGACACACCCAAGAATGGGTTATTGTACATTCTCACAAGAAATTGTGAACATCCCGACATAATGTATGCATATCTCATAAAAAAAGACTTGTTTATGTTTGACATTATCTGTTGCACCATCCACACCAATCACATTCTTTTGTTTTTCATTGTTGTCCTACAGCACTCCACACACAACCCTTTGTGGACAAAATAGTATCACATTCACAGAACCGCAGTTCAATAAGCCTTACATTGCGATTTGTGGAAAATACAACTTCACATACTTGCACACAATTCTATGTGGTTAAAGACACTTTATTTCAGCATATTCCTTTTTTGTTTTTGTTGTTTCTTAACATGCAACAATGCTAAATCTCTTATACCATATCTGCTCTATTTTACTTCAACACTTTATTTAAAACTCAGAAATTATTTTCCTCAATGATTCTGAAAAACTGCTAATAAATTTATTTTCCTCAACAATTCTGAAAAACTGCTAATATTAACTCAGAAATTAATTGCAGCGGAAATAACCAGAGAAATCAGACACATAATAACAGAGAAATTTCACCCAAAAGCAATTTCCTTCACTTTATTAAATCTGAAAAATCTGGGTTAGACCCACAGAGAAATATGCAGCTGTGTGAGAACCTGTAACTCAGCTCCCACTGAAAATCAGTGTCAGGAAATTGGCCCCTCTGTTGGAAATCGGCCCCGAGTAAACTCAGCCTCTCTGCTGGAATCGGCCCTTAGGAAACTTGGCCTCTCCTCTTCCAACTCTGCTGTCCTGAAAATCTCGCTGAGATCCTTCTCTGCAAACCCTCACAATTCTCCTCAGTCACTCAAGTCTCTGACTTCCTTGAGAAAATCGCTTCCTCAATATGTCGTCATCCTCTCCCTTAGGTTTACTTTATACTTTTTCCATAGGCCAAATCCCTAATCTCCAGTGATAGAAGGCTAGGATTAAATCCTAACCTTCTTAGATCAACAGTGGAGATTAGATCTAATTCACTGAAATAATTAATTATTTATCCTTAGAAAACTTTAGCCCAAAGTCTACATTAATTAAATAATTTAATTAATGTATTTTTCCTAAATTAAACTTAGGAAGGAGCTCATATTAGTTGCTCCTCTCGAACAACCAACTAAAGAGGACTTCTCTTCCACATGCTAAGACACCAAACCAATGTAGACAACCTTCCGAAGCTATAGAAATCAACAAACAATTCTTTAATTCTTCAACACAATGCTTCTCACAATCCTCAACAGCTCACGACCTTTTACAGACCTCTTTTCCAAAAATAAAAAGGAACCACCACCATTCCCAATGGACCAACAGATCTACATAATCTCCCAAAACAAGGGCATTGATCTAAAATAGAAAACAGAGTTTGGCACTGGAATTATCTCAATGAGACAAAACTCAACAAAAATTGACCTCAACTATAACTCAGATTATTATTTGAATCAATATCTACATATAAACAACACTTATCTCACAAAACATAACTGCATATAAAACTTACATTAATGTGTGCAACAACAGTGGCTTGGCCTTTATGTTAGTGAACTTATGTAAATGATATAGTCTTCCAGTGAGAACATCAACACTATCCCAAAAGTCTGAGCCATAGACCATACCTGGAAATTTATATCAGAAATCTTTCTTCTTTTACTGGCAATCCAGGTGTTTTTCCTATGTTGCACATGTTTCCAGAACATGGGTATGAGTGTCCAGTATGGCTAGAAGCTTTGCCTGAATTGGCAAGAAATGGCAGGTTGGGAACGACTATTATATATTAAAAGAATATGTTGCAGTTGCCAAATGGTCAAAATGTTAATGATTATACTGCAACATAAAAGTAAATTGAATGGCATGCTGAATATGAATAGAACGAATAAGGAACAACCAAAGTTTACAAACCGAATACAGTGCACGCTTTCATATGAAAACAGGGAAATCAATGATAGTCTGCCTTAGAACAAGCAAAGTTTACAAAAAGTCCATGCTTCTGCAGACTGCTTGAAGATATGAGGCTTGGCAACTGGACCTTTAAAACAAGAAAAGTTGATGTAATAAATTGTGAATATTTGTATCATGCCTGGGGAAAAGAAACATTCAATGTTAGGGTGGAAAATGTTACTTTGACATATAATTTCAAGGGAAAAAACAATTAAATCAGGTTTTGTATAGTTTGGAAGAAATTTGAAATTCATTCTGACGGTTTGCTTACATGGATTGGAGTGTCCAAAATCCAGATGTAAACAAGATCAGTGCAACTGCAACTTTACACACATCTCCAAGTTTAACTCCAGCGCACAGCGCCAAATTTGGCTCCAATGCATAGCTCCTAACACACAAACAACTCCACACACATAGCCAACACAAGACAGGCTGCTCAATCAAGACTCATAAGGAAGAGAAGAGAAACGGTGCATTTTTCAGTCATTTGTTTTTCTAATATTAAAGTGAGCTAGGGTTTTTTCTTGTTTTTGGTGCTAATTCTGGGCAGTTTTTTAGGGTTTTGGGCCTGTGACCGGGAGCATACAGAAGCTGCCTGCTTGTCAAGAAGCATCTGGGGACTCCATGACAAGCAGGCAACTCCACAATTAGTTGATTGATTGACTCAGGAACACAGGATATCAAGTTTAAGACAATAAATATCTATTCTAAAACATCTAGTGCGATATTAAGTTTTCCCTGAATACCATGTACCATGATGCCAGGGAACAAGTACAGTTGATAAATGACATTGAATGGTTGATAAGATAAGATAATTTATGACATGTCACTATTCTTTATGAAGTGCCGAAATCTGGACCTTGTCCTTCTCTGCAAGATAGCTAGGATCAAATGTGTTGTACAACATATCCTAGTATCCATGTGAAGGCCACTTCTCTTTCACAACTTTTCTTTCAATAAACAGAACGAATAGAACACCAGGGAACATTTAACTCCTCTACAAATTGCATAAATCTATCGTACCCGCAGCTATATAACACTATCTCTCAGCTCAAGGGCTTATGCTTTGCTACTAAGCCAGGAGCCCATAATCTACAAAAACGTTTTCATCAGTCTACAGAAAAGTTTCAGTCAAAGTGATGAATAACGTTACTGTAAGAAACAAAACAAGAAATTCTCAGTTAGTGTGTCCCGAGTAATTTATATATATTCTTACTGACTGTAATTTTTATTCTGTCAGCACAGTCAACCATGAAAAGAACAGCAAAAAAAACACTCTATACCAATGTGAGATGATTTCACTACACTGGGTCACTAATATCAAATATGGAATTTGCTCAGCAAAAGCAGGTATTATTTAGCGTTAAGAATGCTGCAGCTTGCTTGCCATGATGACATGACTCGAATATCTACGACAGAAGCAAGCATTACTTCTCTACAGTGTTTTTATAAATTCGGCATATTACCTTTTATTATTATTGCCATACTCTGTACACCATCGGTCTGCTATTGATTGCTAGTATCATTAATATATACATTTCCAGAAACAGAATTTTGAAAGGCGGTAACATCATCTACAGCAATTTCAACAGAAGCAGAATTTGTACCTACCAGGGACCTCATCATCATCACACTCATCAAGGACAATCATTGCCAGAAAACAAGGGAGTACCACATGCTAAACCAAATTTAGATTCTTATGGGAGAAACAGTCAGGAATAGATCTATTCCACAAAGAACAATTAAAGCAAGAACATCTACACGTTCCCCACCCTCCAACCAAACTACTGTTACCACCTGAGAAGTCTCGAAAGATTCATGAATGGAAAGGACAAAAGTTGTGTCAAAACTCATGCCTAGCTTGTACTGTCAGTGGAAAAGGGTGCCTTCATATTGAGAGAGACAATTTCCTGTTTAGTTTTTCTTTATAACCATGATCCGTCAATAAAAAAATGTCATTTAGAATTAAGAAATCATTTTGTTCTAGCAATGAAAAAAGCATTTCATTCAATTATATGATATTTATGGTTCACGGGTTAATTGGGTGTAGCTCAAGTAGCTGAGAGGAAAAGTTGTTTCCTCCCCTGCCCAGGTTTAAATCCCAGTCTGTGACATGTTTTCTCTTCATGATCCAATTGTTGTTGAGATGTTGACCTGGCCTTGAGCCCTGAAGAATCCAGTTTACCTTGGGTACCATCCTCGGAATGAGGGGAAGTGCCTAGTGGGTTTCCTAAGTAAAAGCATTATGCAGAAAAATTTCAAAAAAAATTGATATTTATCGTGCATGTAGATATTGTAGGATGTCATGCTTCTTCTCTTTAACAAAAAAAAAAGAAAAGGAAATATCAAGACTATAAAATGTGTGTTCCTGAATATTTTGAAAAGAAATGTAGATTTTTCCTGAGTTTGTGAAAATCTAAGCTCCTACTTATAGCACATCTGCACATGAACAACACATTGACTAAACAATTGGATTAACAAATATGCAAAGAGAATAGATGCATTTGCATAACAAGGCAATAGAAGAAGTATTATAACAAGGACATCAAAGAATCACTAAGTACTCGTTTATGTGTACAATAAGCATTATTAGCCCGAGATAGGAGAAAAATTTCTTTCAAACACTCAATATTCCGTTTTACATATTTAAACCAGAAAATTAAATTCTGAACATATCAATGCATCATGTTACTATGTTGTATATGTCCAACCTTAGGAATAAAGGATAACAATTTCACCTGCGATAATATTTTGCTTCACGCCTGTCATTATCTTTTTCATTTCTATCATAATCTCTTTTACTGTAATCCCTTGACCTCTTATCTCCAATTCTCTCATCAGAGTCCCTTGACCCTGAGCCAAAGTATTTTGCTTCTTTCCTATCATTGTCTTTTTCATTTCTATCATAGTCTGTTTTAGTGTGATCCCTTGACCTCTTATCTTCATTTCTCTCATCAGCATCCCTTGACACTGAGCCAAAGTTGTTTGATTCTCTCCTGCCATTATCCTTTTCATTCCTATCATAATCTCTTTTACTGTGATCCCTTGACCTCTTATCTTCATTTTTCTCATCAGCATCTCTTGACCCCAAGCCAACGTATTTTGCTTCTCTCCTGTCATTATCATTTTTATTTCTATCATAATCTTTTCTACTGTGATCCCTTGATCTCCTTTCTTCATCTCTCTCAACAACATCAGTTGATCCTGAGCCAGATCCTCTCCTGTTATGGTCATTCTTCCTACTAGGTACTTTATCCATGTAGCGACTTTCATCATGCCAGGAGATACCACCCTCCTCTTCTGTTAATCTATTATGGCTTCCTCTTTTCTCATCATACCTTGACAATCTAACATCATCTTTTGATGTTACAGCCTCTTTATGTCTTGCAGTGTGCCTGTCTTGACTGCCATCATCTTTTGACCTTTGGCCAGGTTTTCCTGAAGGTATTGACCTGCTATCCCCATCTTGAATGCCATGTATTGACCTAACATCACCGCCTTTGCTATCATCTTTAGGTTTTAACTGCTGCCTTCCTTGGGAAGAATGCTCATATTGATCATGCCGCCATCTTGGACCACTGTCTTTGCCACCCCAACCAGTATTTGCATTTCTCTGTCAATAACATGTCAAACAGCAGATAAATAAGCATAAAAATGATTGACAGTTTCAATCATCAAAGATTGAAGAAAACTGGAAGGTAAAACCAAGAACAAGACAACCTAAATGCTGTTGCTAAGCCCTTTACCGCTTAGGATGATCACCTAAACTCTGCATATTTCAACCCAAGATTTATGGAGAGAAAAATGTTTTAAATGTTAGGTTTAGATGTATAAAGCAAATTGTAAGACTGCCTGGCTCCTACATGGGGAGACAGAACAATTCCTAAGAGACTGTTGTAAGAGATGTAAGAAATAATTTTCACAATCAATCTTCTCTGTGTCATCCTCTCATATTCCTGTCAACAAATGAACTGACATAATGTACTCAACACATAGATGAAATGCATTATTAACGTGTTTGTACAGGATAAAATTATGATATCCAACAATCAGTAAAAAGAAAAGATAAAAGGAAGCAACAACAAGGTGATGAATTATGGACACGAGAAAGTTATTACATATAACCCATGCTCTTCTATGGTTGATTAAGACAGTCTGCAAGATTGATAGGAACAATTACACACACAAATTCAGTTCAATGTTTCCGAGCACTTGTAAGGTGGTTCTAGAAACATTACAATAGTTCAAGACTAAACATCTATAAAATGGTGGCTACTGTTAGTTATTGATATGGCCTCTGTTAACCCCCAGATTTCCCTGTGCAGCTGGAGGGTTAAGATCCAGCTAGCTTTCATCAGGCTAGTATTCAGTGACAGGTACATCGGGTTTCACAGAGATCAGGGGCATGTTCATCAGTTTTGGATAAAGTTGCTATTTTTAGCAATTTCCTATTTTCTAGTAGCCTGAGTTCAGAGGTCCATACGTCAGAGTTGATCACATATTTTTTATCCATGTGAGCTCATTGCCAATGATCTTTTTCCAAGTGACATGCGAGACAATGCGATTTTTAGCAATTAGAGTTTTAGGGCTTGTATGACAATTCTGAGCATATATTTGGATCTGTTGCAGAAAATTGAGTCCAATGAGACTGATTTCAGAGATGAGAGATGTTGTTATTTTTACTATTTAGCAGTTGCCTATTTTTAAGCGTGCTATATTTCACAGTGATCTCATAGCAATTCCCTTGATTTTTCGTCTTTCCTATTTTTTGGGAGTCAGACTGCTATTTTTGGCATGTCTATATTTAGCAGTGCTATTTTTTGCAGGTTGGAGCGCCATACTCTTGGTTCCAATGAGCAGTGGGGAAGTGTGGATTGAGCAGGTGGAAGCTTTTCAGTGTGACACATGGCAACCATTCCAACCTCATCTCATCAGGAAAACCCTAGGTACCTTCCTTGAGTATATTTGGCAATTTACTAAAATTGAGTTTTCATGACTCCAGTTCTATTTTCAGTGGATGACTCGGTCATTATTTTTGGAAAAGGAGGGCACCTAGGTCAATTGATTCCTCGTTTCTAACTTTGGAAAAGTGGGATATTTGGAGATGAGTATTTTTGGCCAAGGCAACCTCATGGATTAGTTTGCATGGGAGATTAAAATTTATTATAGGAGATAGCTGATTTTAGAATTTTTATTCTGTGCAGGTGGCTTAGTTGACTTGAGTTAAGTCAACCTCTCACGATTATTAATGGAATTCAATGGGATTGTTTGAGCTTAGTTTATTTATAGAGAGGTCAATCCCTTTCTTAGTAGGAGTTGGAGCCATATTTTATGGCTGTTATCTAGCATTTGCAGCAGTTTTCCACATTTACAATAGCCACTTAACAGCAGTCACATTTTGCATGAGCAGGCCGCCCATTTTGGGGAATTTGGAGAATTATAAAAGCAAGGCAAATGGCATTATTTGGGCTAGAATTTTTCAGTGAGCAGCAAGCATCTTTCTCCTCCATCTTCTCTTTCTCTCGTTGCTGCCTTCACTCCGTGCAGTGCATATTATTAGGGTTATGGGCTCGTATGACGATTCTGAGCATATATTTGGATTCCTTGCAGAAAATCGAGTCCAATGAGACTGATTTCAGAGATGAGAGAAGTTGCTATTTTTAGCAGTGCCTATTTTTAAGCTTGCTATATTTCGCAGTGATTGCATAGCAATTCCCTTCATTTTTCGTCTTTCCTATTTTTTAGGAGTCAGACTGCTATTTTTGGCATGTCTATATTTAGCAATGCTATTTTTTGCAGGTGGGGGCGCCATACTCTTGGTTCCAATTGTTAAAATACGGTAGCTCGGACAGGTGCTTTTGCATTGGCTCAGAGTTGAAGCATGCAGAAGTCATCCAACAACTTTCTCAGGCTTACTTGATTTTTATAAAGTGACTTTTACAAAAAGCACATTAATTAATTATTTATTAATGTTGGATTGGCTAAAGTTCATAAAGTTAATTAAAGTGAACTTTAGATTATATCGTGACCGTTGATCTAAGTCGATCTTGTCCGTAGATTGAGGTGAAGATTACGAGGTTGAAGATATAAGGGTAAAGGTGAAGTTTGAGAGGGTAATTTGACTTGGTTGAGAAAGAGATTGAGATCGCTGAAGAGGAGAGGAAGAGAGAGAACAGCTGGGAGAAAATCGAGTGGCAGCTAGAGTGCATTTCCCAAGGCAGACAGCAGCATGCAAATCAAGGCAGGCTGGATGCTATTCCAAGCCTGATCTGCATGCAAATCGAGGCAGGGCGCATTGTTGTTTGTGCACAAATTCCAAGGCAAATTTATGTGGCACAATTTTCTAAATTTCTAAGCTAAGTACAGGTTCATTAATTGCTGTAATAATTTTCCAAATTCCTTCTCTGTGGGCCGAATCAATAAAATCTCTCATTTTGTTGGTTTTCCCTTCAGGGTTTTTCCAGGGGTGTTTACCCAAAATTCAGTTTGTCAAATTGTGTGATTGGTTTTCATTTTCCGCTGTGCATGTGCTGCTAATAAGCTCAATGTATTTCTGTTCATAAAAATCAGATCTGGAATTTATCGTTTTCCGTGCATGCATTTGGGTATAAATTATTTTTATTGGAATTAGAGATCAGATCTGAGCTTAAGAAAACTGACATGCAATCAGAGTTTCATCTCTGAAAGGAAACCAAAGACTTTGGCACAGGGATCTGCAGTGATTTGCAGGTCTATTTTCATCAGGAGGTTGTGGGCTTAGTGTATCAGTCGGGCAGGGAAGATGGCTACTGGTTTGAGATTCGAGGACCGGTTGGAGGGGGCATCAAACTTCAGCCCCTGGAAAGAAAGGATTGCATTGCTGCTAGAGGAAAATGAGGTCTAGGATATTGTTGAGAAAACACAAACTATTCCTACCGATGCAGTGTTTGTGGCTGCTTTCAACAAGAAGAATGTGAAAGCCAAAAGAATCATCTTAGATGTTGTGAAGGATCATATCATACCTCATGTGACCGGGAAGAAGAATGCCTACGAGATGTGGGAATCCTTGACAAAGCTTTATCAAAGTGGCAACCAAAACAGGAAAATGGTGTTACGAGAGAACATTAAGATGTTCGAATCTAATACAGTTACATCCTATCTCACCAAAATCACATAGATCCATGATGAGTTGGTTGTTGTTGGGAAAAGGGTTGAGGATCAAGAGTTGGTTAGAATAGGCTTCAAAGGCTTTTCTAAACCACGGGATGCCTTTGTTCGTGGAAATGTTGCTAGAGAGAATCTTTCCAACTGGGAAAGCTTATGGGATGATTTCATGCAGGAGGAGATGAGATTGGGATCAAACCATGCAGGACAACAACAAGGTGATGATGAGGAAAATGTTGCTCTTACAGGAAAGAGCAAAGGCAGAGCCAAGAAAAGCTCCAATGGTGGGGCTACCTCAAAGGGTGAGAAAAAGAGAGACATGAGCAAAGTCAAGTGCTTTGCATGTCACAAGCTAGGGCACTATGCAAGCCAGTGTCCAAATAAGAAGAAGAAGTCATAGGTTGTAGCTTCAGCAAAGGTGGATGAGTTTTCCACCAAGTTTGAGAAGGAGTTCTCATTAGTGGCTTTCCTCTCTTCAAGTTCAGTACCCACTAGCATGTGGTACATTGAAAGTGGTGCTTCCAATCATATGACGGGAGTACGAGAGACATGAGCAAAGTTAAGTGCTTTGCATGTCACAAGCTAGGGCACTATGCAAGCCAGTGTCCAAATAAGAAGAAGAAGTCACAGGTTGCAGCTTCAGCAAAGGTGGATGAGTTTTCTGCCAAGTTTGAGAAGGAGTTCTCATTAGTGGCTTTCCTCTCTTCGAGTTCAGTACCCACTAGCATGTGGTACATTAACAGTGGTGCTTCCAGTCATATGACGGGAGTACGAGAGCACTTCACAGACCTATTAGAGAGTGATTTAGATCTTGATGTCGAGCTTGGTGATGATTCCAAGGTCAAAGAAGTTGGCCAAGGAACAATCTCGTTTCAGAGGGAGTCTCAACAGTCGATGAAGGTGAAGGAGGTGTTGTATGTTCTAAGGTTGGAAAAGAACCTAGTCTCAGTTTCAACTATAGAGGATAGAGGGTATGGGGTTGCTTTTCGAGATGGAAAAGTACTCATCCATCCTAGAGGATCTAGTTCCAGGACAACTAAGGTGATTGGGATCAAGCAGGGGAAGCTATACATGCTCATGTTTCAGCCAGCTAGGGCATTGATTCACAACAGTAACAGTGACTTGTGTAAGTTATGGCACAAGAGGATGGCACACTTGCACCATGGGGATTTTAAAGTGCTAAAGGAGTTCGTGACAGGTTTACCAAAGTTCGGTATGGAGCATTAGGGTGTGTGCAAGGGGTGTGCACTTGAGAAGTATTCCAAAACTGCATTTCCAAGCAGTGATAGCAGGTCCAAGGGGATCTTGGCTCTAATACATTCAGATGCGTGTGGGCCGATGTCAATTGTGTCCTTGAGTGGATATCGTTACTATGTGACGTTTATAGATGATTTCTCCTGGATCTACTTAATGAAGACCAAGGATGAGGTCTTCGGGCGATTTCAAGAGTTTAAGGCTCTTGTGGAAAATCATACAGGAAGGAAGATTAAGGTGTTGAGATCTGACAATGGGGGCGAGTACCTCCAATGATTTCAAGAGCTTCTGTACACAGGCAAGAATCAAGAGGGAGCTGACAGTTCCGTACAACCCACAGCAGAATGGGGTTGCAAAAAGAAAGAACAGTGCCATCATCGGGGCTGTGAAGTCTATGCTACATGACCAAAATCTACCTTTGTTACTTTAGGCAGAGGCATGCAATACAACAATTTACGCATAGAACAGGAGTCTTCATAAGGTGTTGGGAAGAAAGACTCATAAGGAGGCTTTCACTAGGAGAAAGCCTGAGATTGGGCACTTTCGGATTTTTGGGTGTCTTACATATTCTCATGTCCCTTCAGAGAAGATGACGAAGTTGGAGCCCACTGCAAAGAAAGACATATTAGTTGGGTACAGTGAGACTTCAAAGGCCTGTCAGATCTATATTCTTGCACTAAGGAAAACAGTTGTGAGGCAGGATGTGAAGTTCGAAGAGGAGAGGGCATTTAGGTCACATGATTCACATCCAGCAAAGACAGAGGAGCAGGACGCTCCGAAGGTTGAGGAGAGATCTACATCATAG
The DNA here is from genome assembly GCA_032191745.1 of Picea mariana. Classification (NCBI taxonomy): domain Eukaryota; kingdom Viridiplantae; phylum Streptophyta; class Pinopsida; order Pinales; family Pinaceae; genus Picea; species Picea mariana. Next base: position 47,282 of record JASDQU010560008.1, on the reverse strand, counting down.
GTTACAGGTCCTCAGTCTTCAAATCAGGAGGAGGGGTAGGAGGCTCCTTCCACACTAGAGGTCACTGCCACTTCAAGAAAGAAGAAGCCAAGATGGCTTCAACAGACCTTGAAAGATGCTCAGGAGCACGTGGAGGCTCCTAAGAAGACTTTTAGGGAGAGCAGGCCATCACGGAAGTATTATAGTAATATGGCACTCATGTGCGACATTATTGATTCCGAGCCTTCCAACTTTGAAGAGGCTTCAAAGCAACAGGTGTGGTGGGATGCCATGGTGGAGGAGTATTCCTCCATCATGAAGAATGATGTATGGGATATAGTGCCGAGACTGGAAGGGAAATATGTGGTCAATTCGAAGTGGATCTATAAGATCAAGCATGAAACAGATGGCAGTGTGGAGAAATACAAAGCAAGGTTTGTGGCGAGAGGGTTCTTGCAAATCGAGGGAGTTGATTATGAGGATACCTTCGCACCAGTTGCTAGGTACACTTCTATCAAGGTAGTCATTTCCATTGCAACAAAAATGGGGTGGAGGATACATCAGATGGATGTAAAGACCGCATTTCTGAATGGGATCATTGAAGAGGAGGTGTACATCGAGCAGCCTTAGGGCTTTGAGGTGCATGGGAGAGAGTCCCATGTATGCAGATTGAAGAAAGCATTGTACGAGCTCAAGCAAGCTCCCAGAGCTTAGTATTCAAGGATCAATAGCTACTTGTGGCAAATGGGATTTAGGAAGAGTGAGGCGGACCCCAACCTTTACTACATTCTGGTTGGTGAGGATCCTCTCATTCTTGTTTTGTATGTGGATGATCTATTTCTTACTGGGTCAAAGAAGCTCATCGAGGGGTGCAAGCAAGATCTTGCTTCAGAGTTCAAGATGAAGGACATCAGGTTGATGCATTATTTTTTGGGATTGGAGGTGTGGCAAAGGACAGGTCAAACTTTCCTCGAACAGGGAAAATATGTTGTGGATATCTTGAGGAGATTTGAGATGACAGATTGTAGGCTTATGTCTACGCCTATGACAACAAACTTGAAGAAGTTGGATGCTTCTAAGTCTGAGTTGGTTGATCCCACCTTGTATCGACGATTGATTCGTTCTTTGATGTATCCGGTCAACACTAGACCGGATATCTGTTTTGATGTCAACACCCTTAGTCAGTTCATGGTTGAGCCGAGGGTGCACTAGGTGGCAACAAAACATGTGCTCAGATATCTACGAGGTATAGTATATTATGGACTGAAGTATGTTCAGAGGGATGGAGTCAGGTTGACGGGTTACACAGACTCAAACTGGACAAGCAATGCAGTTGACAGGAAAAGCACCTCAGGGTGTTGCTTCAGCATGGGATCGACAGTTGTGTCTTGGTTTGTTGAATTTTCAATAGGTAAGGTTAAGCATGAAGTTCATTCCAATTTTAGCATTTAACTTAAACCATAACCTATTATGTTGCAGCAACCAAGATCACAAGAAGAAACACCATGCGCAAGAACACAAGAAGTATCCTGGGAAACCCTTCTCAACAAGGGAAGAAAACCCAGCCAAATCCTTTGCTATATTCTTCAAGAGAAAGACCTTCACCGCCAAGAAAACCTAGCACACAAGAGGGTGCTTGCAAACCCTAGAAGACTAGCACCCAAGAGAGGTGCGCACTTTTCCCAAGAAGATGTACTTGCTGAAATTTCCAAACACACACAAAAGATATGATTCCTCAATGGGGAATTTACCTTTACTTATATTAGACTTGACCTGTCAACATAAGTGTTTATTGGCACAACAGGGTCGACCTCTCTATCTCATAATATAATTAATATTAACCAGATTAATTATCTTTTATATTAATTATCAATCACATTAAGGTGGGGGCCAACCTATACCTTTTACATTACAATTAGGGTTACACATAGGTCTGACTCTTGAACAATATAGCAAGGGATCTTATACACCCACTAGTGCTCATCCACTAGGGGCACATCCATAGGGATGTCCATATCTCTGGCTCACTGCATTACACAGAAGAACCACTTCTTCACTAGTGCTCAACCACTAGGATCACGTTCACCTGTGCTCATCCACAGGCACATCCACTCAACAGATCTTCTTTCCCACTGCATTACACAGGAGAATCATCTAAAGTTTCTCATCAACTCTCTGCTCAGAGGAGGCTAATACATCATCTCCATTTCTGTTCTCATGACGATGCACCCAGCACTTTGGGATTTCACACGTTCACCTTGTGCTCAGCCACAGGCACGTTTAACTCTGCAGATCTCTTTTCTCACTGCGTTGCACAGGAGAATCATCTGGAATTCTTCTCAACTCTCTTGTAAGGAGGAGGCCATCTCTACGTTCTAGCTCTGTCTCAGATAGGAACCACACACCCCTCTTAGTGGTTCTCTCTCAGGTTTGTGTCTTGGAGAATAGCTCACGTAGTTGCAATCATCAACACTGCATTCTTCATCATGCCAAGTCTCACACGGATGTACTTTGAACTTTGTCTTGGTTGTAGTCATCAACACTCCCTCTCAACTAGGGAAGTATTCTTCACCAAGCTAATTTGGTGAAGATGTCTGCAATCTGCTCATGTGTAGGAAGGTACTGCATGCGTACTATTTTCCTCTGCATCATATCTCTGATATAATGATATTTCATCTTAACGTGTTTCTACCCATCAAGAAACATTGGCTTCTTCAAAGAGCTTTACACACGGCTCTTGGTTATCATCATAGGATCCATCTCATGATCAAGTAAATCTGTCAGAAGCTTCTCAAGCCATATGGATTTGCACACTCGATGCTACTTACTCTGCTTCTGTGGTACTCAAGGTCACAGCGTTTTGTTTCCTAATGAATCAGGAAACCCTAGTAAACTTCACGGTAAGACAACAACTGGATGTGCTCTTCCGATCTACTGTACTCTCTGCTCAATCTGTATAGGCATATCCCTGCAAACTCAATTTCACAATTGGAGGCATATCTCCTCGTGTGTATCTCAATACATGCTTTACTGTCATCCAGTGAATCTATCTCGGTTGGCTCATGGATTGACTGAGCATTTTCACTGCATAGCATGAATCAAGTCTGGCGTTTTGACCAGATGCATCAATGATCCAATCGGCTATGGATCAAGCTTGTCTGAATCATTATCATTTCATTTTCTTCAAATCCATCACGGTGTTTTTATATTCTGTCATACTGAACTTCTTTAATATTCCCATTGTATTTTTTCCTTGATTCAAGAAAATCTCATTGGTTCTCTGTCATACTTCCAGGAAGTAGTGCATCATACTCAGTTCCTTCATCTCGAAATTCGAGGTCAAGGCTTACTTGTATTCATCAACAAGGCTTTCTGAATAAGTCATCAAAATCAGGCTCTCGTCACTAACACTGTAATAATATAGGTTTGGATCAGTAACACTCTTGCTGAAACCCAAACTTATCAAGGATCCATCCATTTGATATAGTTTTCAACTCATGGATGGTAGTACGGATGGAAGTGTATCGAGCTTACTGGATCAAGTGTCTCATCATAGACAACTCCCTCTGATTGTGAGAATCCTCTGGCTATAGATCTAGCTTTGTATTTCTTGACACTTCCATCAGTTGCATGCTTGCTCTTATAGATCCACTTGGAAGTTACCACAGACTTCCCTTCTAGACTTTTGAATAATATCTTCATACATCATTCTTTATGTTCTTCTGTTATGGTATCTTTGCCATACTTGTTTCTCTTTGTTGCTTCTTCAAGACAAGGTAGTTCAGAATCAATGAAGTGGCTCAAGACTGAAGGATAGCTTTGAAAAACTCTTTTGCTTTTTCAAGATGTCCCTTGAGGGACTTGCTTGTTTCTCTGCCTTCTAGCAAAGTTTTGTTGACCCTAAGCAAGCCTTTTATGCCCTGTTGTAATATCTCTAGTCATATCAACTAAACTAGCTGAATTTGTTGGAATATTGTATGTCTTCCTTTGAGCTGCTGAAGGTATTATCTCTTTCTTCCTTTTACTTTGTTTTGACTCCCTCTAAGTCAAGTAACTCTCTCTGAAGTCTGAAGGTAGGGAGACTTCTTTTAATACTTGTTAGATCTTTTTATGTCTTCTTGACCAGCTTAGTAATCAATGAAATAAGGCTTGGACTCCCGTAGTAGGGATAATGGTCCAAGTCTTGAGTACTCCTATATTGGGGATAATGCCCTTCATTTATTAAGAATGCAATCAACTATAAATTTGAAGATCAAATGATTTACCTGGTTTTGTAGTCCTGTTTAGTTCTGAGTTTGATTTTAGAGGAAGTACTTCTCCTCTCTCTTATCTTCATTCTTTTGAGGTGGATCTAGATCAATGCCAGTTGTAGAAGCATATTGTCTTCCCTTCTTCCTGGTTGGACAATTTCTTGCATAGTGTCCATATTTGTCACATCTGAAGAACTGAATTTCTGAAACATCTCTTCTCTGATTTTTTCCTGGGTTTGATGAAGACTTCTCATCTCTGAATGTTTGTTTGAAGTTTCTTTTGAATCTTCCTCCTTTCTTTGTATGAAGTGCAAGACCATGATTTTCATCAGGGGAGTCTTCCACTCCTCTATTTCTAGGTCTAAGTTCTTCTTGAGTACAGTCTGTCCAAAGACGATCAAAGGTTGGTAGACTTTCTCTTCCACTGATACTTTGAAGAAAGGGCTCCCAATGTTTTGGAAGGTTGTTGAGAGTGGATACGACAAGTTCTTTGTCGGACATGATTTCTCCAATGGCTTCTAGTTGTTCTTTAATCTCTGATATCTTCATAAAGAAGATAGCAACTGTATCACGTTTCGTCATCTTGGTACTTTGAAGTTGACTCTTCAAGGTAAGAGCTCTGAGGGTGTTGTCACTTTCAAACATTTCTTTTAATGCTTCATACATTTCATAAGTTGCCTTCAGGTTGGCAATACAAGATAAGAGATGATCTCTTACTGAGTAGATGATTAATTTTCTTGCTTTGACATCTTCTTCCTTTCTTAGCTTCTTCTCTTCATCGGTAGTTGTATCTGGTAAAGTTTTAGTTACCACATCCAAAAGGTCATCTTCTTCAAGGGTGACCTGAAGCCTTGATTTCCAGGCGCTGAAGTTGCTTGCTCCATCAAGCCTATCTTCTACTAAAGTTCGGTTCTTCATTTGTTCGGATTCTTCAAAATCTCGCCAACTGGTTTTAGAGAACCTAATGATTAGGTTGGATTAGTAACCTTGGATTTTGTTGGGCTTATGACTGCCAACAATCAACTTTGAGAGTGTCACAAGAAAGCTTGATGAGTTGAAAACGTTTCTTCAAGAAGTTGCAGAAATCCTAAGATCAGGTTTCTGCAGAAAATCTCGGCACCCTAGAAACCCTAGGGCCAAAAACTCAAAATCCTCAGAATTTTATTTTGAAGGTCTCTGGAGATGCGCTGAGGAGGGTCATACAGCTTGGTCTAAGTTTTAGCTCAAACGTCCACTTGTAAAGGGGTGAAAAGGTTGACCAAATGAGGGTTGTACGGATTTCTGTAGAAACCCTAGAGGTCGTACGAAACTGCAGAAGGAGGACGGTTTAGCTTTTTGAATGCTTGTGCAGGGGTTCTTCAAGACCTGTGCTCTGAAACCATGTTGAATTTTCAATAGGTAAGTTTAAGCATGAAGTTCATTCCAATTTTAGCATTTAACTTAAACCATAACCTATTATGTTGCAGCAACCAAGATCACAGAAGAAACACCATGCACAAGAACACAAGAAGTATCCTGGGAAACCCTTCTCAACAAGGGAAGAAAACCCATCCAAATCCTTTGCTATATTCTTCAAGAGAAAGACCTTCACCGCCAAGAAAACCTAGCACACAAGAGGGTGCTCGCAAACCCTAGAAGACTAGCGCCCAAGAGAGGTGCGAACATTTCCCAAGAAGATGTACTTGCTGAAATTTCCAAACTCACATAAAAGATACGATTCCTCAATGGGGAATTTACCTTTACTTATATTAGACTTGACCTGTCAACATAAGTGTCTATTGGCACAACAAGGTCGACGTCTCTATCTCATAATATAATTAATATTAACCAGATTAATTATCTTTTACATTAATTATCAATCACATTAAGGTGGGGCCGACCTGTACCCTTTACATTACAATTAGGGTTACAGGCAAGTCTGACTCTTGAACAATATAACAAGGGATCTTATACACCCACTAGTGCTCATCCACTAGGGGCACATCCATAGGGATGTCCATATCTCTAGCTCACTGCATTACACAGAAGAACCACTTCTTCACTAGTGCTCAACCACTAGGATCACGTTCACCTGTGCTCATCCACAGGCACATCCACTCAACAGATCTTCTTTCCCACTGCATTACACAGGAGAGTCATCTGAAGTTTCTCATCAACTCTCTACTCAGAGGAGGCTAATACATCATCTTCATTTTTGTTCTCATAACGATGCACCCAGCAATTTGGGTTTTCACACGTTCACCTTGTGCTCAGCCACAGGCCCGTCCAACTCTGCAGATCTCCTTTCTCACTGCGTTACACAGAAGAATCATCTGGTGTTCTTCTCAACTCTCTTGTAAGGAGGAGGCCATCTCTACGTTCTAGCTCTGTCTCAGATAGGAACCACACACCCCTCTCAGGGGCTCTCTCTCAGGTTTGTGTCCTGGAGAATGTCACGTAGCTGCAATCATCAACACGGTTCAGCAGGAACCAGTGTGAATTCACTAAAACCTACCAAGATGAACCATAAGCTTCAACAATCTTTACTACTCATAAATTTATTTAGCACATTTAAATTTCCAAAATTGCTAATTTAGAGTTACAACTAGGTTTTCTTCACAGAAAATAAAATCGCACAGCAGAAATAAATACTAGGAACATTGTAGAGAGTAACAACAATCACATCATGAGAGACACCATAATTTTTTTTGGGTAAAATAACCCCGAGAAAAACCCAATACGGGCAAACTCGTTCTTCAGTTTGTGGATTTTATTATTGCAGCAAAAAATATAGAGATCTCTTACAGAGCAGATCAAGTTACAGCAATGGTTGAGTGTACGGCCCTCTCTAAACCAAATCGCACCCAACAACCGAGTCTCTGTGCAAATCGTACGACCCAGTTGTCTTGTCTCTACATCACACATGTGGCTCTCTCAGATCTATAGTACGGCCTCTGCAAATGGATGAGAAAACTAGTCGATCCACTTGCTAGAACTCTCCTCCATCTTCTTTGCAACTCTTCTCCAGCAAACCCTTAAGTGAATCTCCACCTCTTGATGAAACTTGCCCTCTCTCTTGTGAATAATGCACCCCATCCACCAAGTCAATTTATTTTATCTCAATGAGCAAGCGAAAACCCTATCTCCAAAGAGATCAAGGGTTGAGATCAAACATCACTCTCTCAATGAGATGGATGGCCAAGATTAAAAGACCATCGCTTAGATTATTTTCACTTTTAACTTTAGAAAAAGTGCTCATTAAGTCAACATTAAAATACAACACATTTAATGTACTTTTTCCTAAGTAAAACTTTAGGAAAGAGATTAATCTATCAACTTGGCCCTTGTTTCATTGTCCCGCACCATGCTAGGACACCACAATCTAGTGAAAGACCTTCCTTGCTACAGTCTCAACACTCCCTCTTAGCGAGGAAGGGATTCTGCCTCAACCCCATCTGATCCCTGAACTTCATGAACTTTTGTCTACTCAGTGCTTTGGTGAAAATATCTACCATCTGCTCATCAGTCTGTATGTAGTCAAGCCTCACGGCTCCTCTCTGTACACAATCTTAGATGAAGTGATACATGATGTCGATGTGCTTGCTACGATCATGAAACATCGGATTCTTAGAGAGCTTGATACAACTCTGATTGTCACAGTGAATCACGGTAGCCTCTAACTCTTGCCCGAACAAATCCCAAGAGTAGCTTCCTCGGCCACAGTGCCTCACATGCTGCCAAACTAGCAGCCATGTACTCTGCCTCAGCATAGCTCAATGCCATTAAATGTTGCTTCATGTTCAACCAGGAAATGATGCCAGATCCAATGATGAAACAACATGTACTCTTCCTGTCCTCTGCACACCCTGCCTAGTCAACAATTGTAAAGCCTGCTAACCTCACTCCACCACTACGCTCATACAATAACCCGTACTCCATTGTACCTCAAAGGTAGCGAAGTACATGCTTTGCAACTATCCAATGTACTCTCTGAGGGTCCACCATGAACTAACTCAAAGAGTTTACTGCAACGTTGATATCAAACCGAGTGTTGACCAGATATATGAACGATCCAATCAACTAACGATAGGAAGTGGGATCTACTGTCTTTGAATCTGATGCATCGATCTTCCTCCAGTTTGTGATTAGAGGTGTGGACATGGGCCTACAATCTGTCATCCTGAACCTACGCAAGATCTCCATTGTATACTTACCCTGTCCCAAGAAGAAGCGCCCATCCTGCTGCCAGACCTCCAGACCAAGGAAGTAATGCATCAACCCAAGGTCTTTCATCTCAAACTCAGCTGCAAGATTTGTCTTTCAGACTGTTATCAACTGCTCGTCCCTCTCAAAAATAGGTCATCTAGGTACAACACTAATATGAGAGGTGCCTCATGTTATCCCCTATCCTAGGGATAACTAAGTAAATCATGTCTCGAGGCCCAAAGGTCCTAGACATGGAGCGTCGAGAGCCAAATTACTTGAGCTTGGCCTCGGAGGGCCCATCTTTTCTTCAGTGCAGCCCATCTATCAGCAACAGCAGCATCCATCCTGCTAGCCTGGTCCTAAAGTAGCAGTAGGTCTTGCTCCATGAGGTAATGAGTCCAGGTATCATGGTATGTGTCACTCTGATGTTCGAAGCATTTGAATTTTGAATATGTTGCACTGAACTCTCCTTCATTTCAGAACGTTTGCTTGGAAATTATGCTCTTTAACTTGTTCATACCTGGGGGGGGTGACAGAATGCCCTAGTAAGTTGGTTCCCCTTTAGGATGAGTTTCCCCTGGATGGGTCTATGAAAGGTCATCATCCATTCCTTCCATACTTACCACTTTTCATCATTATTCCTCTCATCTTCCCCTACCTTGGTTCAGGCATTGGCTTTGCCACACTAGGAAGGGTTGTACCTTGCCTTGTGGGAAGAAGGGGCTAAAGACCCAGAGGGTAAAAGTAGCTGGCAAGAGTTAAAAGCCTAAATGCAACCTTTGAGATGCTTTGCCCAAGGATTCTCGAGAAAGCAATAAAAGGCTTCTCAGTAAGAAAAAGGGACCCATAAAATAAAACAAATTCAAGGTACTAATTGGTGGATGGGAGGTCTCATCATGAGTCGGCCTATTAGGTCCATGGGCATGTAGCGGTATGACACTACCATTTATCTGGTCACCAAACCAGGGTAGTGGCTCTTGGTGGCATAGCCAAGAGAAAGGGGGTCTCATCACGAGCCAGCCTTCTCATTTCCGTGAAGTGCTTGTGGGTAACGTTGTTACCTCTGGTCACCACGCCAGGACAGTGTCCCCCAGCTTTTCCCTTGAAAAGAAAAAAGACCAAAAGCAATATGACTAAGAAAAAAAGGCATTGAATGGGATAGGAAACAAAGGCATCCATGCTAAGGTGCAGCTCTCCTTCTAGAGAGGCACCCACAGGCAAGACCTACATTTCCCTGTTATCACTGCACCCTCTATCCAAACACTTCCCCTACACCATTTCACACACTTACATGACCTAGATTGGCTCTCACCTGGGAAACACCCCAAACTTGAGGAGGATTAGCCCAATAGGACATCCTGAGACCCTCTCCAAACCTGACTTGTTAAATTGCATAACATCTTTGAGCATTTGTTTGCGTAAAGGGGGGTTTGATGCACATGTTTGGGTAATTTGATTATTGGATGTGATTGACATTGCTATGATCCCTTTGACTTATGATCTTATGGAGGGCGTACTTGTTGCTGCTGCAGGACTTTGCCCAATGGACAGGTACATATGGGGAGATGATTAGCTCAGACCTCCATAGGGTTGAAATCCCACAGATGGATGTTGTGACCCCAGCCAGGGGCAAAGAGATGTCAGAGACTTGCACCAAGAAGAAAGGACTTTTCACCAGAGACACTTTGGCAAACCTAGACCCAGGGGGATCTTTCTCTTCCACCTGGATGTTGGCCTTGGGAGGCCCATGACGTCACCTTTGTGACCCTAGACGTCACACAACGTCAGGATTGGCATTATGGAGGCAGTTGTGTGCTAATTGGCACGTGTGGCATCATCCAGGAGCTCGGGAGACCTAACATTTTGCAGATGAGGCCCAACGTCCCACCCAAGAGGCTCAATGTCACCCTAGAAGGGCATGACGTCACCTCTAAAAGTGATTTTAGGGTTTAATTAATGACATTTATGTAAAAACCGGATTTTTGATGTAATTTGGCCATGTCGGCCTTTTGATGACCTAATTTTAATTAAAGGTCATAATTAATGTATAAATAGAGAGAGAAAACTCTAATTTTTTCATCATTCATTCATCACACAAGTGTGTGATCTGAAATTTGCACCCTTTTAAGGGTTATTGGCTGAAATTCTAGGCGCACTTCTTGGAGGAGGCAAATTTTGGTGTTCCTTGGCCATTTTCATGGTGGAGGATCTTCAACTAGGGTTTATGCTTGTTTATTCTTGGTGAAGTAAGAAGAAAATCTGCATTTTATTTACTTTGATGAATGTTTGTGGTAAGCTTTACTTATTTCATGCCTAAGATTATGAAAATGTTTGCTTGAAACCCTAAGGGAAAAACATATGTTGTTATCTTTTTCTCTACAATTTTCCACTTGTTAAAAATTGCTAAAGAACACCTACCTAGAAGTAGAGATGCTAGAGCCCTGCCATTGTAGCACTTTAGTAACCCTACCTCGCTTGCCTTCGTATATTTTACTTCAGATTTGTCTAAGGAAAAAGGGAATCGCTAGGGCCTAAGCTTACTTACTTTCTAGCAATTACCCCTTTAAGGACTTAGATGTTCGACGCCTTAGGTTACTAACACCTCCCTCATCTTCTCCATCCCTTAGATTAAATATTCTCATTGTATTCTTCCTCTAAGATTTGTTACTGTTAGCATTGATTCCAATACCCTAGAAGGCACTAATCTCTCGCTACAAGTGTTGATTGATCAAACAATTTTCAGAACATCTTCTTTTGAACACCTACTAACTTCTACTAACCCTAGGCTATCCTATTTTAGTGATTAACTTGTTGCTATTGCAAAAGATTGCTACAGCCATCTTACAGCAGCAATCTCACCTTAGAAGTGACATCTTATGCTAGCTAGATCTTGCTAAACATGCTAAACTTGCTTGTGACTATTGAGTATCAATTGGCATAATTAAATCTATCATTTATAGTCTTTTATCAATCATTTTGAAGCATAATTATTGTGGCTGTTACAAATTTATCATTGTTGTTATAAACTGTTATATTGCTGCAATTTCATATCAGCCAGTCTAATTTTTTTAAGTTCATTGTCTTATGAAGCATTGATATCATTTTGGTACTTGGAAAGTGCCCTTTTTTCTCTTTGTTGTCTTGTTCTGGGCAGGTACACAACATTACTCTTTTGCTTCATCTCTAATAAGACACAAGAACCTTTTTTAGTGACCTGTGAGAGGGGAGGGACTTTCTTATATCATTTTTCTTAGCCTTCTCAAACCCTCAGGTCACTGGGGACGTCTCCCCTAGGGTAGTCCTGACATACTCCAAAATAGAAAGGGGTTTCCTATTAAGGTGACAGTGATAGGTCACTCCCAGTTACACCAATTTTGTATCCTCTTGCCTTGGGCTTTGTAAGGGACTTTCTTATATCATTTTCCTTAGCCTTCTCAAACCCTCAGGTCACCGAGGACGTCTCCCCTGGGGTAGTCTTGACATACTCTAAAATAGAAAGGGGTTTCCTATTAAGGTGACAGTGATAGGTCACTCCCAGTTACGCCAATTTTGTATCCACTTGCCTTGGGCTTTGGGCAAGTACAAATTGTGCAATAACATTTTGGCGCCATTGTCAGAGAAACTGAGTCAATATTCCTCAATGACACTTTTTCGGTAAGCCTTTTCCCTCAAAATCCTTTATCTCATGAAACTTACCTAGAGACTCCACTGAGGCCGACACCCTCATCCCTTTGATAGTTTCAAGAAAATTATCTGGCAACTCCACAAAGCTCAGGGAGGTATACCAATCCTCCCAAGACCTATAGAAGGAAACCTCCCCGAAATTCTCCTATAGTAAAATCATTGTTTGGAGGCAATCTTCCTTCTAATACAATGTCTAACGCTTAGACTTAGACTGTTAATCCAAACCAAGCTAATAACCAGAAACAATGGTCGTCCAAACTTTTCAAACCGTTAGACATGACAAACATTCCAAGATACCCTAGGCAGATGTCTGCTAGGTATGAGAAGTGGTTACCTAAATTCACTAGTAATGATGTAGTCGGTGACGAAGATCATATGAGCAACTTTTGGGCCTTCTTTCAACTTCATCCTATCAGTGATGATGCTAAAGATTTAGCTATGAAATTGTTCTCTGCTACCCTCTATGATGGCGCTAGACGATGGTACAATAGTCTCCCTGATGCTAGTATTACAACCATGGACAAGTTGGAGGAAGTGTTCCTCAAACGATGGAGTGTCAAGGAAGACCCCAACATGTTGCTAATAAGGCTGAATAACATCACAAAACAAAAGAATGAAACTATTAGGGAATTTCATGATAAATTTGAAAGCTTAGTACAAAAGATCCCGGTGAGCTATCACCCTTTAGACAATTTCCTTCTCTTTCTTTACACTAAGGCCTTTACAGGACAAATGGGTTTTCTCCTCAGAGACAAAGCTCCTAAAACAATCCAAGAAGCCCAAGAGGTGGCTACAAAAATTGAAGACAATCTATCATCATCCAGAGTTGAACCTTTCTCTGCCCCAAGAGTCAAAATGGATGTTAAACCTAAAATAGTCCATAATGTTGAGTCTACCTCAGATATTGGCGCTAGCTTGGCAAAGATACAGTTGACTGTAGATGGCATGGTAAAAACCCAAGAATTAATAATGAATAGGATTGTCAACTTGGAAAGAGCTCAACAACAAGCTTCTAGGGCTCCTTACGAAGGACAATTCCAAAGGGGAACTCAAATTTTCAAACCAAAGAATGATCAAGAAGTCCCTAATACTTTAGCGCCTACAAACATGGTAGATGAAAACACTTGGTGCCTGCAATGTAGAGACTCACATTGGGAGCATGAATGTCCCTTGAACAATGGTGAACATGACCAAGTGAATATTATTCATCATACCATTGAGGGCCCACAATGTTTCCTTAATGTCACACTTGAAGAACATCAAGAAGGCATAACGGAAGTAGCCAAGAAGGCTAGAATGGAGGTGATAAATAACCTTGATCAAGAGTCGAAAGAAAAGTTGAAAAAACAAGAGTTCCAAGTGTATACTAGGCAAAAAAGAATGAACCAACCTCTTTCTACTGGACCTACAACCTCACAACTAAGACCTCCACTTATGAACATGCTTCTTCCTAGAAATCTGCCCAAAACTAACAAGGTTGATTTGAATTTTGACCTTGAAGGTGCATTGGCCAAAATGCACGTGACCATTCCACTAAAGGAAGTTATCAAGGTTCCATCTATAAAAAAAAGGTTCGAAAGCTTTTTCAAAGTATCAGATGAGCCAATGGACTCTCCTATCATGTTACAAGCAGATCATTTTAGGGTTTAGTATGATGGACACCCGCCTTTCTTCATGACATTATTAGTAAATGACAAATGCCTTAACAATTGTATGCTTGATTCAGGAGTGGGTGATAACATGATATCTTTGAGGGTCATGGAAAAGTTGGGCCTCAAGGCCACACGACCTTATAGGAATGTATGCGGTTTTGAATCCAGGGCCATACCCACTCATGGGGTAGTTGAGAATGTTGAAGTACGCCTTGGTAGATATCCCTAGAGAGTGATCCACATGGATATTGTGGTTGTGGATGTCCCTGATGTGTGGGGAATACTTTTGTCCAGGAAATTTGTTGTAATGTTGGGGGGAACATTAGAGATGGACCTAACCTACATCAATGTGCCTATGAAAAATGGGACAATTGAATGTCTTCCAAATATGCCAATGGCCAAAGCCCATGTGCAAGAAATTAATAGTGATGCTAACACCAATGTAACACATGAACTAACCAAAGAAAACCTTCCTATATTTTCTCCAGAGGATCTACCTTTCACTTCAGAGGAAGAGTTTGATGAGATACAATGGCCAAAAAGGGAAGAATATCAGCAACTGCTAGATAAATATAAGGACAAGGAAGTCGGAACCGTTAAATTACTGAAGAAAGGTGATTATGACATATTGATCAAACCAAGCTTGTGGCAAAAGAGTATCAAGAGGGAGATATGGTATGGATGTGGGACACCAAGAAAGGAGAGCCTAATAATGTTAAAGGGAATGCACAGTTTTGGCTTGGACCTTTCAGAATCAGAATGAAGTCGGTCAATGATGCCTACTATTTATCCACATTGGAAGTGAGAAAACGCCCATTACCGATTAGTGGACACCTCCTTAAACCCCACCATGGAGTAGAGACTTGACTTCACAGGTAAGTACACGTAAGTTAGGCATTTGCATCCATTGTATATACCATCTGCATGTCATGCTAGTGTAGTGTAGTTTCATTCTGTATTCTTTCATTTTGTATATATGCATGCTTATTTTCACTATATCAAATATGAGCAAGGGGTGATATCACCACCCTGAAGATTACTGATTCATTTTGTTAAGATCTAGCAGATACAGGTCATGCCAGAGATGTTGAGGTTCTCATGCGCTCTACGGTGAGCACATGTCCCCAAGTTGGAGCCAGATGTTATCCCCTATCCTAGGGATAACTAAGGAGATCATGTCTCGAGGCGCACAGGTCCTAGACATGGAGTGTCGAGAGCCAGACGACTTGAGCTTGGCCCCGGAGGGCCCATCTTTTCTTCAATGCAGCCCATCTATCAGCAGCAGCAGAATCCATCCCGCCAGCCTGGTCCTGAAGTAGCAATAGGTCTTGCTCCACGAGGTAATGAGTCTAGGTATCATCGTATGTGTCACTCTGATGTTCGAAGCATTTGAATATGTTGCACTAAACTCTCCTTCATTTCATACCGTTTGCTTGGAAATTAAGCTCTTTAACTTGTTCATACCGGGGGGGTGACATAATGCCCTAGTAAGTTGGTTCCCCTTTAGGATGAGTTGCCACTGGATGGGTCTATGAAAGGTCATCATCCATTCCTTCCATACTTACCACTTTTCATCATTATTCCTTTCATCTTCCCCTACCTTGGTTCGAGCATTGGGTTTGCCACACTAGGAAGGGTTGTGCCACACTAGGAAGGGTTGTACCTTGCCTTATGGGAAGAAGGGGTTAAAGGCCCAAAGGGTAAAAGTAGCTAGCAAGAGTTAAAAGTCAAAATGAAACCTATGAGATGCTTCGCCCAGGGATTCCCGAGAAAGCAATAAAAGGCTTCTCAGTAAGAAAAGGGACCCGTAAACTAAAACAAAATTCAAGGTACTAATTCGTGGATGGGAAGTCTCAACATGAGTCGGCCTATTAGGTCCATGGGCATGTAGCGGTATGACACTACCATCTATCTGGTCACCAAACTAGGGTAGTGGCTCTTCGTGGCATAGCAAAGAGAAAGGGGGTCTCATCACGAGCCAACCTTCTCATTCCCGTGAAGTGCTTGTGGGTAACGTTGTTACCTCTGGTCACCACACCAGGACAGTGTCCCCCAGCTTTTCCCTTGAAAAGAAAAAAGACCAAAAGCAATAAGACTAAGAATAAAAGGCATTGAATGGGCTAGGAAACAAAGGCATCCATGATAAGGTGCAACTCGCCCTCTAGAGAGGCACCCACAGGTAAGACCTACATTTTCGTGTTATCATTGCACCCTCTGCCCAAACACTTCCCCTACACCATTTCACACACTTAGATGACCTAGATTGGCTCTCACCAGGGAAACACTCCAAACTTGAGAAGGATTAGCCCAATAGGACATCCTGAGACCCTCTCCAAACCTGACTTGTTAAACTGCATAACATCTTTGAGCATTTGTCTGGGTAAAGGGGCATTTGATGCACATGTTTGGGTAATTTGATTATTGGATGTGATCGACATTGCTATGATCCGTTTGACTTATGATCCCATGGAGGGCGTACTTGTCGCTGTTGCAAGACTTTGCCCAGTGGTCAAGTACATATCAGGAGATGATTAGCTCGGACCTCCATAGGGCTGAAAGCCCACAGATGGATGTTGTGACCCCAGCCAGGGGTAGAGAGATGTCAGAGACTTGCAACAGGAAGAAAGGACTTTCCACCAGAGACACTTTGGCAGACCTAGACCTAAGGGGATCTTGCTCTTCCACCTGGACGTTGGCCTTAGGAGGCCCATGACGTCACCTTTGTGACCCTAGACGTCACCCAACGTTAGGATTGGCATTATGGAGGCAGTTGTGTGCTAATTGGCATGTGTGGCATCATCCAGAGGCTTGGGAGGCCTAATGTTTTGCAGATGAGGCCCAATGTTCCACCCAAGAGGCTCAACGTCACCCTCGAAGGGCATGATGTCACCTCTAAAAGTGATTTTAGGGTTTAATTAATGACATTTATGTAAAAACTGGATTTTTGATGTAATTTGGCCATGTCGGCCTTTTGATGACCTAATTTTAATTAAAGGATATAAACATTGTATAAATAGAGAGAAAACTCTCATTTTTTCATCATTCATTCATCACACAATTGTCTGGTCTGAAATTTGCACCCTTTTCAAGGGTTTTTGGCTGAATTCTAGGCGCACTTCTTGGAGGTGGCAAATTTTGGTGTTTCTTGGCTATTTTCATGGTGGAGGATCTTCAACTAGGGTTTATGCTTGATTATTCTTGGTGAAGTAAGTAGAAAATCTGCATTTTATTTACTTTGATGAATATTTGTGGTAAGCTTTACTTATTTCATGCCTAAGATTATGAAATTGATTGCTTGAAACCCTAGGGGAAAAACATATGTTGTTATCTTTTTCTCTACAATTTTCCCCTTGTTAAAAATTGCTAAAGAACACATACCTAGAAGTAGATGCTAGAGCCCTACCATTGTAGCACTTTAGTAACCCTACCTCACTTGCCTTTGTATATTTTACTTCAGATTTGTCTAAGGAAAAAGGGAATCGCTAGGGCCTAAGCTTACTTACTTTCTAGCAATTACCCATTTAAGGACTTAGATTTTCGAGGCCTTAGGTTACTAACACCTCCCTCATCTTCTCCATCCCTTAGATTAAATATTATCACTGTTTTCTTCCTCTAAGATTTGCTGCTGTTAGCATTGACTCCAATACCCTAGAAGGCACTAATCTCTCGCTACAAGTGTTGATTGATCAAACAATTTTCAAAACATCTTCTTTTGAACACCTACTAACTTCTACTAACCCTAGGCTATCTTATTTTAGTGATTAACTTGCTGTTGTTGCAAAAGTTTGCTACAACCATCTTACAGCAGCAATCTCACCTTAGAAGTGACATCTTATGCTAGCTAGATCTTTCTAAACTTGCTTGTGACTATTGAGTATCAATTGGAATAATTAAATCTATCATTTATAGTCTTTTATCAAGCATTTTGAAGCATAATTATTGTGGCTGTTACAAATATATCATTGCTGTTATAAACTGTTATACTGCTGCAATTTCATATCAGCCAGTCTATTTTTTAAAGTTCATTGTCTTATGAAGCATTGATATCATTTTGGTACTTGGAAAGTGCCCTTTTTTCTCTTTGTTGTCTTGTTCTAGGAAGGTACACAACATTACTCTTTTGCTTCATCTCTAATAAGACACAAGAACCTTTTTGAGTGACCTGTGAGAGGGGAGGGACTTTCTTATATCATTTGCCTTAGCCTTCTCAAACCCTCAGGTCATCGGGGACGTCTCCCCTGGGGTAGTCTGGACATACTCCAAAATAGAAAGGAGTTTCCTATTAAGGTAACAGTGATAGGTCACTCCCAGTTACACCAATTTTGTATCCACTTGCCTTGGGCTTTGGGCAAGTACAAATTGTGCGATAACACCTCCCCTGTAAGAAAATACAAGTTTGCGTCTGCCTCGCTCTGCTGGAAATCCATTGCCCTCGAGTAGTTGTCTATCCTTGAGTACCATGCCCGAGGTGCCTGCTTGAGCCCATACAAGGCTCTCCTCAATCTGCAAACGTGTGTCTCCCTATCACTGACCTCGAATCCCTCTAGTTGCTCAACATATATTTCCTCCTCAACAACTCCATTGAGGAAGGCAGTCTTCACGTCCATCTAATGAGCACGCCATCCCATCTCTGCTGCTAATGAAATAACAATCTGGATCGATGAATACCTGGCCACCGGGGCGAAAGTCTCCTCATAGTCGACTCCCTCTCGCTGTGAAAACCCGTTGGCCACGAAGCGCGCTTTGTACTTGTCATCACTTTTGTTTGCCGCATGCTTGACTTTGTAGATCAACTTGGATCCTACCACCTTCTTTACCTCTGGCCTGGGCACCACCTCCCACACATCATTCTTCATAATGGAGGCATATTCCTCCATCATGTCCTCTTGCCACACTCCATGTTGTGCAACCTACACATAATTTGAAGGCTCTGCATCAATAAGTTGTGTCATTAATGCCATGTACCCAAGTCTCTTTGGTGGTTTACTTCGTCTAAAGGTTCTCTCTAGAAGCCCTACCAACCTAGAATCACTGATTGTGGACTTATACCACTTAGGTCGTGGCCTAGTGTCCTACTCCTATGGAATTGCATCACATTGTTCCTCCTCATCATCATCTAGCTCTTGATGATTCTGTCCAACAGTCTCCTTCTGAACACATGTACTTGATCATGTACCTTGTGTCTGTTGTTGTGATCATGTGCTCTGACCTCGTGCTTCCTCTATCTTGACCTCTAAGTCTTGTCCTTGTTGGTCCTCTAAATGTGTTGGCAAATCTCTCAACCTCCTCGATGCACGCTCCTCCTCGCACTGTACATCCCTACACACAATGATACTTTGTCCTCTTCTCCGAGGGGACATGACAGTAACATATGTTGCCCCAAATGCGAAAATGACTCACATCTGACCTGGTACCTGTAAATACCTCCTCAGGTGTCAACTTCCCCAAAACTGTCTGGGGACTCCTGTTCTGAATATAAACAGCAGTACAACTAGCCTCTGCCCACAAAAACAATGGCAGACCCTAATCATGTATCATTGCTTGTGTTGCTCCGACTATGGTCTTGTTCTTCCTCTCGACCACTCCATTTTGTTGAGGATTGTAAGGAACAATGAGTTCCTTCTTGATCCTCGTTGTGCAATAATCCACAAACTCCTCGGAGGTGTACTCACCCTCGTTGTCAGATATCAACACCCGAATCTTCCTACTAGTCTGGTTCTCAACTAGAGCTCTGAGCTCCTGCAATCTGTCGAAGACTTCATCCTTAGCCTTCAGGAAGTATATCTAGGTCTTCCTGGAGTAGTCATCAATAAATAGAACAAAGTATTTGAAGCCACTCATTGACTCTACGCTCATTGGACCACAAACGTCAGAATGTATAAAGTCCAATACTCCCTTGGACCTATGCTCGCTCAGTGGAAATGGTCTTCGGGCATACTTTCCCATTGTACAACCCTTGCAAGGGTCATGTCCCTCTGCTATGAACTTAGGCAATCCAGTGACTGCCTGTCTCAAGTGCCCCAACGCACCAAAGTGTATGTGTGCCATCCTCCTATGCCACAACTCACCCATGTATGTGGTTGCGCTGACCAATGCTCTCCCTGGCTGAAACTGTAGCTTGTACACCTTCTCTTCTCGAACCCCAGTCATCCTGTCCATCTTCTCGCTTGACCCTATTGGCCTAACGAACACCCTTCCCTTATGGAAGGTGACCTCATACCCTTTATCCTCTAGAGTAGAGACCAAGATGAGGTTCTTTGTCAACCCCAGAACATATAGTACATCAGCAAACTGGAGTGGTTTACCCGACTTCCTCTAAAACAAAACTATGCCAACCCCTTGCACCTTGTAGCGCATGTCATCTCTGAGCTCTATAACTAGATTCACGCCTCCCTCCTGTAGCCTAGTGAAAAACTCCTTGCGCCCTGTCATACGACAAGATGCTCCGTTGTCAACAAACCACATGTCTGAGACTGTTGTGCTAGACATACAAGCTATGAAGCAAAAATCCTCCTTGAAGCTTTTGGAAAACTCATCCACTGCTTCAGAAGCTGCCATCTGCAGTTGGATCTTCTTCTTCTTCTCCGGACACTATGAGGCAAAGTGTCCCATCTTGTGACACTGGAAACATTTGACTTTAGAGAAATCAATGTCCTTCTTCTTCTTTCCACCTTTCTTCTTTGCTTTGCCCTTGCCTTTGCTTGCAAGAGCCAAACCCTCCTCATCCACGATCTGTGGTGAAGATGATGATCATGACTGACCAAGTCTGATCTCCTCCTGCACAAAATCGTCCCAAAGGCGCTACCATTCATGGAGCTTTTCCCAAGCTACAACTCCACAGACAAATATGTCCCAGGACTTTGAAAATCCATTCAGCGCTACACGCACTAGCTCAGCATCCTCTGTCTTCTCGCCTACTGCAGTGAGCTCATACCTAATCTGCATCAATCTAGTAAGGTATGGAACCACACCCTCGCCCTTGGCCATCTTAGAGCTACGTAATCTCTCACGCAACACCATTACCATGTTCTCATTCTTTGGATGGTAGAGGTCACTCAAGGCCTTCCACATATCCTTTGCGGTATTCTTTCCTAAAAGATGTGGGATCACGTGATCTTTAATCCCATCAAGAATTAGGCTCTTTGCTTTAGCCTCACCCTTCTTCCAGATGGCTAGTTGAGTTGCATCTATAGGAGCAGTTGCAGTCTCTGATGTGTGTTTAAGGACATCATTGACATCCAACACCATAATCATCTTTTCTTTCCAGGTGGGGTAGTTTTGGGCCCCCTGTAGACGATCCTCAACCCTCAAACTCATGGCCATTTCTAAAAGTGTTTCTGAAAGTGTTGTTGTTCATGTTCAAACCCTCACAGCTCAAACCCTTACGCTGCAAAAATCTTACGGTTGTCTTGATTATGTGCCTTGGATCCTCACGATCCACCTAGATCTCAACGATCTACTTTTGATATTGCTTCTTCAACAGTCATGCTCTAATACCATGTGAATCCACTAAAACCCAGCAAGATGAACTATAAGCTTCAACAATCTTTACTACCCAAAAATTTATTTAGCACGTTTAAATTTATGAAATTGTTAATTTACAATTACAATTAGGTTTTCTTCACAGAAAATAAAATCGCACAACAAAAATAAATACTAGGAACACTGTAGAGAGTAACAGTAATCACATCACATGAGAGACGCCAGAATGTTTTTTGGGTAAAATAACCCCGAGAAAAACCCAATATGGGAAAACATGTTCTTCAGTTTGTGGATTTTATTATTGCAGCAGAAAATATAGAGATCTCTTACAGAGGAGATCGAGTTACAACAATGGTTGAGGAAACCCCAGCAAAAATTCTTCTCAGCACCTGTACGGCCCTCTCTAAACCAAATCGAACCAAGCAACACAAAAACAGCCCAGCAACCGAGTCTCTGTGCAAATCGTACGGCCCAAGCTGTGTTATCTCTGCATCACATGTGCACCTCTGTCAGATCTATAGTATGGCCTCTGCAAATGGCTGAAAAAACTAGTCGATCCACCTGCTAGAACTCTCCTCCGTGTTCTCTACAACTCTTCTCCAGCAAACCCTTAAGCGAATCTCTACCTTTTGCTCAAACTCACCCTCTCTCTAGTGAATAATGCACCCCAGCCACCAAGTCGATTTCTTTTATCTCAATGAGCAAGCGAAAACCCTATCTCCAAAGAGATCAAGGGCTAAGATCAACCCTCACTCTCTCAATGAGATGGATGGCCAATATTAAAAGATCATCAAATTATTTTCACTTTTAACCTTAGAAAAAGTGTTCATTGAGTCAACATTAAAATATAACACATTTAATGTACTTTTTCCTAGGTAAAACTTTAGGAAAGAGATTAATCTATCAACTTGGCCCATGTTTCATTGTCCCCCACCATGCTAGGACACTGCAATCTAGTGGAAGACCTTCCTTGCTACATTCTCAACAAGCAGAAGTCAATGGCATTGAGCTCTGCAGAGGCAAAGTATATGGCACCTAGTCAGGCAAGTTGTGAGGCCATATTGCTTCGCAAGTTACTCATTGGATTATTTGGTCAAAAGTTGCAGCCGACCATCATTCACTGTAATAATCAGAATTGCATTAAACTCTCAGAGAATCTAGTGTTCCATGACAAGTCGAAGCATATTGAGATCAAGTATCACTTCATCCGGGACTATGTTCAGAGAGGAGATGTGAAACTTCAATACATTTCTATAGATGAGCAGGTTGCGGACATCCTCACGAAAGCTTTGTTAAAAGAGAAGTTTGTGTTCTTTAGAGATAAGCTCTGCAGAACACCTTCCTCGCTAAGAGGGAGTTTTAAAATATGGTAGCTCGGACAGGTGCTTCTACATTGGCTCAGAGTCGAAGCATGCAGAAGTCGTTCGACAACTTTCTCAGGCTTGCTTTATTTTTATAGTGACTTTTACAAAAAGCACATTAATTAATTATTAATTAATGTTGGTTGGGCTAAAGTTCATAAAGTTAATTAAAGTGAGCTTTAGATTATATCGTGACCGTTGATCTAAGTCGATCTCATCCGTAGATCAAGGTGAAGATTATGAGGTTGGAGATATAAGGGTAAAAGTGAAGTTTGAGAGGGTAATTCAACTTGGTTGAGGAAGAGATTGAGATCGTTGAAGAGGAAAGGAAGAGAGAGATCAGCTAGGAGAAAATCGAGTGGTAGCTAGGCTGCATTTCCCAAGGTAGACAGCAGCATGCAAATCAAGGCTGGGATAAGCACAGGTAGTCAGTGCGCAAATCGAGACAGGTCAGGCACAATTTTCAGGCAGCAGAATAGGTTCATATCTACACACAAATCGAGGCTGGTTGGATGCTATTCCAAACCTGGTCAGCATGCAAATCGAGGCAGGGCGCATTGTTGCTTGTGCATGGATTCCAAGGTAGATTTATGTGGCACAATTTTCTAGAATTCTGAGCTAACTATAGGTTCATTAATTACTGTAATAATTTTCCAGATTCCTTCTTTGAGGGCCGAATCAATAAAATCTCTCATTTTGCTAGTTTTCCCTTCGGGGTTTTTCCAGGGGTGTTTACCCAAAATTCAGTATGTCAAATTGTGTGATTGGTTTTTATTTTCCGCTGTACATGTGTTGTTAATAAGCTCAGTGTATTTCGGTTCATAAAAATCAGGTCTGGAATTTATCGTTTTTTGTGCATGCATCTGGGTATAAATTATTTTTATTGGAATTAGAGATCAAATCTGAGCTTAAGAAAACTAGCACCAATGAGCAGTGGGGAAATGGTGTGGATTGAGCAGGTGGAAGCTTTTCAGTGTGACATGGCAACCATTCCAACCTCATCTCATCAGGAAAACCCTAGGTACTTTCCTTGAGTATATTTGGCAATTTGCTAAAATTGAGTTTTCATGACTCCAGTTCTATTTTCAATGGATGACTCATCATTATTTTTGGAAAAGGAGGGCGCCTAGCTCAATTGATTCCTCTTTGCTAACTTTGGAAAACTTGGAGATCGGGAGATGAATACTTTTGGCCAGGGCAACCTCATGGGTTAGTTTGCGTGGGAGATGAAAATTTAATATCAAAGATAGTTGATTTTAGAATTTGTATTCTGTGGAGGCGACTTAATTGGATTGAGTTAAGTCAACCTCTCATGATTATTGATGGAATTCAATGGGATTGCTTTAGCTTAGTTTATTTATAGAGAAGTCAACCTTTCTTAGGGGTTGGAGTTATATTTATGGCTGTTATCTAGCATTTGCAGCAGTTTTCCTCGTTTACAACAGCCACTTAACAGCAGTCACATTTTGCATGAGCAGGCTGCCTATTTTTGGGAATTTGGAGAGTTATAAAAGCAGGGAAAATGGCATTATTTAGGATAGAATTTTTCAGTGAGCAGCGAACATCTTTCTCCTCCATCTTCTCTTTCTCTCATTGTTGCCTACACTCTGTGCAGTGCATACTATTAGGGTTTAGGGCTCATATGACGATTCTGAGCATATATTTGGATTCCTTGCAGAAAATTGAGTCCAATGAAACTAATTTCAGACATGAAAGAAGTTGTTATTTTTAGCAGTGCCTATTTTTAAGCGTACTATATTTCGCAGTGATCTCATAGCAATTCCCTTCATTTTTCGTCTTTCCTATTTTTCAGGAGTCAGACTGCTATTTTTGGCATGTCTATATTTAGCAGTGCTATTTTTTGCAGATGGGGGTGCCATACTCTTGGGTCCAATGAGCAGTGGGGAAATGGAGTGGATTGAGCAGGTGGAAGCTTTTCAGTGTGACACATGGCAACCATTCCAACCTCATCTCATCAGGGAAACCCTAGGTACCTTCCTTGAGTATATTTGGCCATTTGCAAAAACTGAGTTTTCATAACTCCAGTTCTATTTTCAATGGAAGACACATCATTATTTTTGGAAAAGGTGTCAATTTTCACATGCAATTCTATGTGACTAATTTCAGATCTGAAAACTACTTCCTAGTGATCAAATAGTAAATCCTAACTGTAATCACTGAACAATTTTACACTGAAATTATGACAGAAAATTACAGCAAAAAAAACAAGAAGATCTGAGATAAATCATCCATGCACTTGAGACACAAACTTTTTTGCTCTGTAAAATTGTCAAACTCAGAAATTCTGAAGGAAAAATCAGCCCTCCCAGCTTACACAATTTCACCAAAACAGAGGAAAAAACCAGTCGTCTGAAAACATAAAAAATTCAGCAAATTTTCGGAATCACTAATCACTTGCAAACCTACTGACATCACCCTATCATACTGCTGACATCACCCTACTGTATGGACATGTCACAAGTGCGGGTTTGTCACATGCGTGGCCTGTTGTACTTGTTCGCACATGCGCCCTGTTTAGGCCGTACCACTCATGCGGCATGTTGTACGAACATGTACGGTCCGCACGTGTGGTCCATACAACCTGTACCACATGTACGGCATGTCTTTTCTCTGCTGCAACCTTTCTCTTCCACACGTGCGGACTCCCTTGCCTCACACATGTGATCTCCCTACTAAGAATGGAAAAATAAATGTCCAGAAACCCTAAGGCTAGATTCCCTAGGTGCAGAAATCTCCTTGCTGAAATTGTCATCCTTCTAGGCCAAGTGTTTACTCACTTATGCTAACTCCATGATGTCACAATGAGATTTGTCACAATATTTCCTCTCTTTTTATAGGAGTCCAATGAGTGAGTTTAAGAACCCCTTCTAAACTCAACATTAAATTAGAATATGTTATTCCTCTTTGTGGGTGTGACACCCCAACACAAGCCCACAAAGCCCATCACCAAGCCCATGAATCCCTAGATTAATCCCAAGGGCATTTTCACTGAAACAAAAGTGGAATCCGGCGCCAATAAAGATTCCCACCTGCCTGATACCATGGACCCTAGTGGGAATACCTCCCGAAGCTACAAAAGCTTCAACAAAAGGAGGGCACCTAGGTCAATTGATTCCTCTTTGCTAACTTTGGAAAACTGGGAGAATGGAAGATGAGTATTTTTGGCTAGGGCAACCTCATGGATTAGTTTGCATGGGAGATGACAATTTATTATCGGAGATAGCTGATTTTAGAATTTTTATTCTGTGGAGGCGACTTAGTTGGCTTGAGTTAAGTCAACCTCTCATGATTATTAATGGAATTCAATGGGATTGCTTGAGCTTAGTTAAGTTATAGAGAGGTCAATCCAAGGTTTTAAAAACCGAAACCGGTACCGGAACCGGTCAAGGGTCCAACCTGAACCGGAACCGGAACCGGTCGAACCGGTTTCAATGAACCAGTTTTTTAAAAAATATATATATATTTAAATTTTAACGAAAAAAAATATATTTTTAAGATTTTAAATCATGTTTCCAAAGCATTAGAGACAATTAGAGACAACATATCCAAAGTATGCTCGTGAATATATCAAAACGACACCAAGTGCAATACATATCTAGAGATCGAAACATAAATACATAATCAATGAGGCTCTATATGGCCTCTACAACATCAAATAACATACTAAGTTAGAGTCACTGGTACTATAGGTGGGAATGCCAATGAAAAATACAAAATAGCCATAGGGTAGATACTAGAACCGTAGATGGAAGAATCTCATAGCTCATGAGTTGTGATTGTCAGTAGTCCTCCATGTCATAATCATCAAGATTGGCATCACTACCAGTACCACTGCTCTCTCCTCCATCCTCCTCCCCTATATCCAATGCAATTCGTGCATTTGTTGATGTGGACTCTGGAGGATGACCCCTCAAGAGGATCACCATCATCAAAAGTGACCGGATCTAGCTCTAGTTCATTAAGATCCAAGTTGGCTAATGCCAACTCAACACTGTTGTTCAAACCCTTATCATCAGAAAACACATCTTACATCTTTGTCCTTCCCTTCAACCACTCTTCTCTCTGCTTGTATATAAGACGGAGGTTGGTGTGCACATACACTACTAAGTCACCGGACACGACGACAAACTACAAAGAGAAGAGTTCAATAGAAGAGTTTATACTTGAGTGAAGGGTACATTTTTACTGGGGTCGTGACAAAAG
>JASDQU010560008.1:5425-20365 GCA_032191745.1 Picea mariana | reverse complement strand
TGTTAAGTCTGCTGAATTTTGAATGGGACCTAAAATTCTACTTTCTCCATATGAAGTCCAATGAGGTTGGAACCACTCTCAAACATCCTGAAACAATTAATGGTAATGTTAAAAATTTAAGTAAAAGGATGAAAATGAAAGATAAAGGAGAATGTCACTTTTACTTACCATTAATGAAAGATAACATTACCATTAATTACTACCCTCAGCTGCACACCAAAACACCTTACAACTCCAACTTGTTACTTAGGTTTTAGGTTTTAGGGGGTTTTAGATGGTTTTAGGTTTCTGGGACCAAACCGACCGGTTTATGACCAAACCGGCCGGTTTTTCATAAACCGGCCGGTTTGGTCATAAACCGGTCGACCGGTTCGGTTTATTGACCGGTTCGAACCGGTCGACCATCAAACCGGTCAAACCGGCCGGTTCCGGTTCCAGTTAGATCGGTTTTTAAAACTGTCAATCCCTTTCTTAGTAGGAGTCAGAGCCATATTTATGGCTGTTATCTAGCATTTGCAGCAGTTTTCCTCATTTACAACAGCTACTTAACAGCAGTCACATTTTGCATGAGCAGGCCACCCATTCTTGGGAATTTGGAGAGAGTTATAAAAGCAGGGCAAATGGCATTATTGGGCTAGAATTTTTCAGTGAGCAGCGAGCATCTTTCTCCTCCATCTTCTCTTTCTCTCATTGCTTCCTACACTCTGTTACAATTGCAGCCAGTCTTGTATCTTGTCTTCATGATGCAATCAATCTTTTGACTAATACAGTGATGGAGTTCGACTATGCAGTTTCTTCACAGCTCTTCGAATTTGATGGTTGAATAGTCGTGTTTTGTGCTGTAGTGTGGGTGGCCTAAGTGCCTTTACTTTGATTTTTTCTATCACTTAAAGTGCATGTCCATCTTCTTTCCCTCTTTCATGTTTAGGTGTTGTGAATTGGAATCCTCTCATATTATTTAATTATAACCTTTCTAGAGTCCTTGGTTGCTTGCACGCATATCAAGGATAATTACTTTATGTGCTGATCATTTCTACTAACCATGCAGATTTTATAAGTGATTGACAACACATGAACACTAGGGACACCCCCTATGACTAGAGAAACACCAGTCCGAACAGAGAAGTAATTAGTGGTGACCTTGGGCTAATTACTCATACTTGTTTCTCAAGTTTGCACAGAGTAGATCTGAGTGATAACAGCCTCAAGAGTCAAACCAATGTTGCAAACTATGTTTCAGGGAATATATCGCTGAGGTTTTGGAAAGAAACTTATTGGAAATATTGGGGAAAATATTGGAAATTATCAGAAAATGTCATTAAGAAACTTGGACTTAAAAGACGGAAAAAATCAGACAAATTGGCATCCTGAAAAACTCGGGAAAAAATTGGAAATATTGGGAGAAATTGGAGATATTTGCCACAATGCCTCAAAATCACTCTTTCAACATTTTACAGTTCCCCCAATAAAACCTTAAAGTAAGAAAATATTCATACTTTTCCATGACAAAGAGAGAATCATATTACTTGTTCATCATGTGAAAATCTGCAAGCGGACCCACGGTTGCATTCACCTCTCTGGAAAGCATAGCAAACACCACGTTCCTCCCTTTTTTTCTGCTCTTCCTCTTCATCCTCTTCTTTCTTCTTCTTGTAGTTTGCTACATGATCAACTCTCACAGTCCTGCCTACGATGGATGCACCATTCAAATTATCTGCAAGGATTAAGTATTAAACACTGCTTTGAACTGATGAAAGAACTTGAACAAACTGCCAATAAGCTAGAATCAGCAAAGGAATCCAGCACGTGTTTCTCTGTACCCAATAGTCTAGAAAATAACAGCTACATTATCTTTTGTTTAAGACATCAGACTTTATGATAGCATATCAGAACAAACAAAAAGGCTCAATGTATCTCAACACCAAAAGTAGTGCCTTTGCATGTATGTCAAATCATCAGCTATTAGCAGTTGAATAGTCAAAATTATATCCAAGAAAAAGACTCATAAAACAAGAGTATTTTAGAGATAATGGTCATATTTAACACTTAGACATGTTAACTGGGAATTGCTTATAATTAAGTCTAATAAACTCTCCTTACTAAAGTTCTAATAATGAGGTATTTAATGTATTAATTAATGTAGTTACATATTTGGGAGTTGCGTAACACTCCTCTTCTCTTATAATGTAATGAGACATTGCATCATCTAATGTTTGAACTAATCCACTCTTTCTCATTCTTATGTATGTATTCTTGTCCATGCTTGTGTGTGTAAATCTCACATGGTATTAGAACTAGAGTGAAGAGGTGAAGAGTAGAAGCTGAGGGAGTGTCGTGACCAAAGAAGCACCGACGGACTGCTCACACAATTTTAAAGGGGGGGGCATGCCGAAAAGTATCGGTATCAATACAAATTTTAATTTTATTGAACTACCAAACATAACTAGCGCATGTGCTTGTGGTGTATTCTATCATGGGGCAGATCAAAGAGAATTTGGATTGTCAGAGTTGAGAGCTTGCTGGCCATGTCAATAAAAGTCATACGTTGTCGTCGAATTGAAGAGCCAAGTTGAGTCGTCATCGAAGAAAGGTTGTCCATGTAGGATAACTTTTTTAAATATGAACAAAGGTGATAATTGAAGTGAGTTGTTGCTACAGGAATATAGGAGCCGCAGCGAAAAGGATCCTGCTAAGTGACGAGTGGAGCCTGTTATCCCCTAGCCTAGGGATAACTAAGGAGATCACGTCTTGAGGCCCATAGGTCCTAGACATGGAGTACCGAGAGCCAGAGGGCCCCTCTTTTCTTCAGTACAGTCCACGTATCACTAGTAGCAGTATCCATCACACCAGCCTGGTCCTGAAGTAGCAGTGAGTCTTGCTCCATGAGGTAATGAGTCTGAGTATCATGGTATGTATCACTCTGATTTTTGAAGCACTTGAACATGTTGTACTGAATCCTTCTTCATTTCATGACGTTTGCTTGGAAATTATGCTCTTTGCCTCGTTCATACCCGGAAGGGTGACACGGTGCCCTAGAAAGTTGATTTCCCTTTAGGATGGGTTGCTACTA
This sequence comes from Picea mariana, assembly GCA_032191745.1. Taxonomy (NCBI): domain Eukaryota; kingdom Viridiplantae; phylum Streptophyta; class Pinopsida; order Pinales; family Pinaceae; genus Picea; species Picea mariana. The sequence goes on along the minus strand of JASDQU010560008.1, from coordinate 17,295 downwards.
GGTGGATTTGCGAAAAGTCATCATCTGTTCCCTCCATACTTATCACTTTCCATCTTCACTCCTTCCATCTCCCCTATCCTTGTTTGGGCATTGGGATTGGCTACACTAGGAAGGGTTGTACCTTACCTCGTGGGAAGAAGGGGCTAAAGGCCCAAAGGGTAAAAGTAGCTGGCAAGAGTTAAAAGCCAATTTTGAAACCTTCGAGATGCTTCCCCCAGGGATCCCCGAGAAAGCAGTGAAAAGCTTCTCAGTAAAAAAGGGGACCCACAAGATAACATAAACACTCAAGGTACTGGTTGATGGATAGGAGGTCTCATCACAAGCCGACCTAATATGACCATGGGCATGTAGCAGTATGACACTACCACCTATCTGGTCACCAAAACAGGGTAGTGGCTCTTGGTGGCATAGACAAGAGAAAGGGTGTCTCATCACGAGCCAACCTTATCATTTCCGTGAAATGTTTGTGGATAACCCTGTCACCTCTGGTCATCAAGCCAGGACAATGGCCCTCAACTATTTCCTTAAAGCACAAGAGCAAAAGATCAAAACAAACAAAGCTAAGAGTAAAATGCAATGAATGGGCTAGGAAACAATTGCATTCATGACAAGGTGCATCTCGCCCTCCACAAAGGCACCCACAAGTAAGACTCTACATTTCCCTATTATCACATGCATCCCATGCCCAAATATTTACCCCATGCCACCTCATACACTTACATGACTTGGACTAGACTCCACCTGGGAAACACCCCAAACTTAAGAGAGGTTAGCTCAATAGGACAACCTGAGACCCTCTCCAAAACTAACTTGTCAAATTGCATAACGTCTTTGAGCACTTGTTTGGGGTTAAGGGGGGTTTGATGCACATGTTTGGGTAATTTAATTATTGGATGTGATTTACACGCTATGATCCGTGTGACTTATGAACCCCTAGAGGGCGTACTTGTTGTTGCTGCAGGACCTTGCCCGGTGGATAGGAGGGAATGATTAGCTTGGACCTTCATGGGGACTCAAAGCCCACAGATGGATGTTGAAACCCCAGCCAGGGGTAAGAAGAGATGGAAAACTTGCACAGAGAGAAAGAAGGACGTTGCCTTTGGAGGCACCCTAGCAGACCTAGACCCAGGGGATCTTGCTCTTTCGCACATGGACGTTAGCCCTTGAGGGCCCTGGACGTCAACACGATAGCCCTAGACGTCATCCAGAGCTAGGGTTTCATCTTTGGAGGCATTTGTGAGCTTGGTGGCATGTGTGGGCATCATTTTAGGCCTTTGGTGGACAAGCGTTCCACTTTCCCTACACAACGTTCCACATATGGGGCTCAACGTCACCCTAGAGGGGCATGACATCACCCTTGGACGAGTTTCTGGATGCAAATCTATTTTAATTATGTCAAAATTGAATTTGGTTGTAAACTGGCCAGGTCAGCTCTGATTTTGACCTAAAAATTAATTAAAAGTCAAATTGTTGTATAAATAAACAGAAAGTGACATTCATTTTCATCATAACTCTCACTTGGGAGAGTGGAGGTCTGAAATTTTCACCCTACTAAGGGTTATTGGCTGAAATAAGGAAGGCGCTACTCTTTTAAGGCTTGTTTCTTGGCATTTGGATCAATTTATTGGAGGGCGCTACTCTTTTAAGGCTTGTTTCTTGGCATTTGGATCGAATTATTGAAGTATTTTGGGAATCTAACATTGTTTTACATGATTATTCTAGGTACAAGTAATTAGATTTTTTACTTTGTCATTGTTAATGGTTATGGTAATGGTTTGCTTGCTCATACAAGATTATGAAATTGCATGTTTTAATTGATACTTGAAGTAAGAAACTTAAGGTGTTAACTTTCTTTCTTTTCATTTGCCAAGTTTCATTGAATTGGTCTAGTAACTAGTGCAACCTCTAGAGCCCTAAAGTGCTAGCACTTTAGAGGTTGTGGTTAAGTTATTTTGCATCATACTTTCATCCATAAAAGTCTAAGGAGAAGAAGGGGCTAGGGCCTAGAAGTGCCTACACCCTAGCTACCTCCCTTCTTGTGGTCAAGAGTCTAGGAAGACTAAAGATATTACTCCCCCTAAACCTATTTTCCCTCTTAGGTTTTGTGCATAATCATATGTTATCATCCTTAGAAAGAGCCGCCAACTTTGACTCCATTATCCCTAGAAGGCACTAATCTTCATTCCTTACCTCTTGACAAGAATCATCAACCTTCAAACTTCAAATCTCTATTTGCTACCCTAGTAACCTAGCTTAAATTCACTGATCTAGTTTAAAATTACTAACCTAATACTTGTTGTCGCTAGTACCATTGTTACAGCCTTACCCAGCAGTCTTGCTAAGCTTACTAACTGTTGACCGCCTCTCCAACATAGGCGGTCAACTCCATGTGCCATGAAGAGATGCATCATCAGATGCAAATTTGTCGAAGATCTTGGTTCTACAGGGCATGTTTGGCCCCAGCACTTCTTTTTGTAACTGGAATTTCCGCACCCCTGCGTGAGTTAATAATGTAATAGGTCTGCATGAGTCATGTCTAGGGCAGTTACCTTGGGATCGATTCACTGGGAGAGTTCCTTTCACCGAGGGTTTTTTATCCTCGGGTTATCAATTGGGTTTTTTAGCCTTATTGATTTCCCTTGAGTTTTTCCCTCACACTTGCAATAATTCCTCCAAAGTGATGAACAACGTTCTAATGGGTTTATCTTTTGGTAACTATTGTAGGGAATCCTTGTAAATGACCATGCAAGACATCTTAGAGAGTCTCGCGGAATTCCATCGAGTCTAGATAAGTTTTTTTTAATTAATTAATTTTTAATTAAATTTCCCTAAGTTTGGAGGTTTAATTATTTAATTAATTAATTATTTTTGAGAAAAAATTGTAAAAACTAGGTCCTTGGACTTTTTTACAGGGGTATTTGTGCTCAAAAGAAATGGAATAGCGCCCCCCACATCCATGGACCAAGTTTCAGCTCAGTCGGACAACTTTTGCTATGGGTTTGTCCACCCGAAGTGTCAGTCAGTCAATAACAGCAATTTTAATTGCTAAAGTCCAAACATGGCAAAAATGTAAAAATGTAATAATGAGTTAAAGGGATGTTAAATGATGGGATAAAGTTAGTGAGAGACTCCCTAAGCCTTTCCTACCCACCCAACCTTGATTTAACCCTCTCTCACCTCTCACCCTCTCAACCTCTTCAAAAAGTGATGCCCTAGGGGGAAGTTACGCCCTCTTTGAGGAGGGGACGTGGCAACCTTGGGTTTCCTTGGTCTTTGAGCCTCTCTCTTGGGTAATGTACTCTCCCTCACCCCCGTTTCTCTCCTTAACTCACTCCACTCCCCTTTCCCTCACTTATTACACTCTATCCCTTGTCCCATCTCCAAGAGGTGCGCCCTCCTAGGAGGGTTACGCCCCCCTCCACTTAGAAAATTCCAAAAATATTTTTTTTTTAATTATTTAAACCTTTCCACTCCCTTGGCACTCATCCCTAAGCCTCCCACTACCCCTTGCTTGATCCCAACACCTCCCACACCTTTCTACACCCTAGATCTAAGATCTAAACCCTAAGTGGTGTGCCCTAGCCTTGGGATCTCATCTCTTGCTTGGTAGTGGACACTTGGCATTGATCCAAGAGAGGTAGGTTTGTCTCTCCAAGTATAAATAGTTCCATTTCCTCACCCCCAACTCACCATATCTTGAGCTATTGTTATGCTACTTGATTTCTCACTCTCTCTCTCTCTCTCTCTTTCCATAATTTCCATTCTTTGGCTCTTAGGGTTTTGGAGTAAGTTTTCTCCAAGATCCATTTTCTTGAGTAATAAAGAGAAGCTTTGGAGGATAATTGGAAGGCTATGCATATGCTTGTTCTTGCCACACATATGAGATGAATTTGTTTAGATTTGGTTGGTGATTGCACACATTGGATCTTAGGTAAAATGTTACTTGGGTAGATCTATCAATGCATGTGCTTGTAGATCTATATATCTTGTTCTGCTAGATAGGATTGAAATGCCATCTTGTTAGTATATGCAACATATTATCTCTTGTATGCACATCACCTCTCAAGTTTTGCAAGTTTAGCTTCAAGGGTTTCATTGGGAATGCACCAAGGAAGATTCTTCCCTTGAGACATATACAAACTCCATACTTTCTCACCCTTTACTCTTCTTCTTATTGTTGTTCACATTCATATATATTTCAGCTAGTTTAACTTAACAAGATAGGTCATTTATATCAAATTTTCTTAAAAAAAAAAATTGCCCTAAAAAGGCAAAAGTTTTTCTTCACTTTGCTTGTTGTGTGTAGCATTTCCAGCAAGGATACCTTGCTGGTTTTTGCAGGTTCAGATCTGGTTGAGAGGGGTTTTGGCTACCCAAAGGCATCCATACAACACTCAAAGACCCCCCAAAGGGATTGGTAGTTATTTCTCAACCTTCTTTCTCAATTTCTAAGCTTTCTTGAGCATAAATCTTCTTCCTTTTGCTGATTTAGTGGCTCATAGTTGTCGGAGAATGAGTGGTATGGCCTCCTCCCACGTGTGAGCCTTGGGGCAGCTAGAGTTTAGTATAGATCTTGTTTTTCTTGCATTTTTGGCACCTTTTGAGCTAGGACGTGGGGTTTGGTAGATGAAAGGCATCTCCCAAACCCTAAGATGTGGGGATTAGGGCTTGCTTGTTTGTTTTGCTTGTCTTTTGCCCTAGCTTGTCTCTCTTGCTTGCTTCTTTCTCTCTCTTCCAAGTTGTTTCTAGATTAAGCAAGCTAAATAATTACCTACCTATTGGGAGAGGAATACCCCAATTGGTGAGGCTAGGGTTTAATATGTGTTATTGATCTAAGTGCTTAATGTCTTAAAATATTCTAGATCTAGATCTCACACAAAATCAATTTTTAGTCTAAGCCTATTAGGCATAATCAACTTATCTAGATTTATTTGCACACTTAAGCTCCTTAAGGTTTGATCTTTATTTTACATGCTTAAATCTAAAACCCTAATTGTTTGAATGCTTCAATAAGTTAAGTGAATGGTGTTTTTCTTTCATGCTTTAATATTTTAAGGCCATTTGCCACATGCTTGAATTAATTTTCATGGTTAAGTTGATAGTGTAGGCTAACACTTAAATCTTCTTTATCACACTTGTGCTTGGATCTAAATGTTCTAAATCAACATAAGATAAGTGTGCTCATCTCTTTTCATCTTGTTGGCAAGTTGTTCTTGCCCTTGTAAATTGTTTCTTAACTTTGCAAGCTATACATTGGTGCATTAAGTAATTGCTCTCACATAGCTTATATGTGTTAATGCCTTTTCATTTATAAACTCAAGCAACACTATTTTTTAAGCTGAAGTGAGTTTCGGCCATAGCACTAAATCACACTTTAAAAGCTTCATAAAATCTTTAAAACACTCTAAAACACACCTAAAAGCCTACCTGATTCATATACATACTTAATAGACTTAATAGGGTACCTTAGACCACCATCTTCACCATCTAAAACGGGTATTGAGGAGGGCAACGGACGGTGATAGGCCGGGGACGGTCTCACGGCACAAAGGAGTGTCATTTCCGTAAAAACTCAATGCTTTGGGCTGACTGTGACAGTTAGGGTTGGCCTCGTTGCCATACTATCTTGAGCATTCAGTAGCCATTTGGCAATAGGAGGAGGAGGCTTTGGTGAAAATCTTAATAAAGGTAATTAAAATTTGATAATCTTAAGAAACCTTTAATAATCCAACCTTGGGCTAAAACACCTAAATACTTAGTGGGTTTAATAACTAAGAGTTGGTAATCTTCATCATCCTTATAACACTTGTGCTAAAATCTCTAAATCTTCTTTGTTGATGTGTTGATGTGTTGATGATAATGATGTGTTGATGATAATCTCATAAATGTGATGATGCTTTGATCTCCTTATATCCTGCACACAAATACTTAAAAGTGGTTAGCTTGCTTTTTGTACCCTAGCACTCTTTACTTGTAAATCTTGTATTTAATATTTGATTCAATTATTCTTTTGTATATCTTGTAATCATATTTGTAACGAATCATCCTTTAACTTTAGTTGACCCCTTGCCCAATCTTAGGCACTAGTCTTAGTTGCCCTAGGAAAAGGCTTGCTTAACATACTAACCTTGCATCATCATCCTAAAATCTCTAAATCTTCTTTGTTGATGTGTTGATGATAATGATGTGTTGATGATAATCTCATAAATGTGATGATGCTTTGATCTCCTTATATCCTGCACACAAATACTTAAAAGTGGTTAGCTTGCTTTTGTACCCTAACACTCTTTACTTGTAAATCTTGTATTTAATATTTGATTCAATTATTCTTTTGTATATCTTGTAATCATATTTGTAACGAATCATCATTTAACTTTAGTTGACCCCTTGCCCAATCTTAGGCACTAGTCTTAGTTGCCCTAGGAAAAGGCTTGCTTAACATACTAACCTTGCATCTTGCATTACTGCCTTAGCATCTTAGGTTAGAATCCCCCCAAACCTTAACAAACTAAAATCAACTCCTAGAACTTAACTTTAAAACTTAACTAGAAACTAGGGACTACCTCCCTTGGCTTCCGTAGGAGTGAGCCTAGACGGAAGAGGTTCAAGTCAAAGTGACAGTGTGGGCTTTGAACCTAGGCATTGTTCCTCCAAGGACACACTAAGTGAGCCGGACTTAGCTCACGTTTGCAAGTGTGTATAAGGACGGCAACACTAACCAAACAAACTAACCTAGAAAATGCACAAAGCAAAGTGCTATCATCTTGAAGCTTTGATTTATGTCTAATTGCTATCTAAAGCTGCATTTCTGAAAGTACACTACAGCAGTTATAACTTATTTTGCTGCTATTAATGTCATTGCTACAGCCATCATTTTGCAGCACTCTCAACCTCATTTGACCATATTAATCAGCCCAGAATTTGTATAAGGCAAAGTACTGTCAATTAGAGCTAAAGTGTGTTTAACTGCCTTCATAAAGTACAATTTTGAGGCTTAATTACAACTGTCACAACTTTTTACTGCTGTACTGTCATCTCTAGCAGCTTATTTGAAGTTCATTTGCTAGCTAAGATATCTCCAGAATTTGCATAAGGCAAAGTAATATCAATCAAAGTTAAATTGTGCATTTAATTGCCTCTACGAAGTGCATTTCTGAAGATATATTGCAGCTGTCATACTTTTCCTTTTTACTGCTGTTACAGTCATCCTTGGCAGCCTGTTAAGGTTTATTTGCTGGGTGATATATCTCTAGAACTTGCATGCGACAAATTATTATCATCTTGAAGTTTTAGATATCTTGATATCTTGTCCAATCAAGTGCATTTTCTAGAGTACATTGCAGTTGTTATTACTGTATTAAATGCTGTTATACATTTGTTTGCTGCATACACTTGTTTATTAGAAATTTTCATTGCAAGTCTATTGTCTTGTCGAAGCATCATTATCATTTGTTGTTTGCCTTAACGTTTGTTGTTGTCTTGGTTAAGGGCAGGTACAGTCCTTTTATTTCTTTGCTTCACCCTTCAAGACATAAACTGATTTGAGTGATCTAGAGAGGGGTAGTTTGCCTTACACTTTTCCCTTCACCAACCCACTAGGTCTTGGGACGTCTCCCTTGGAGTGGACTTATCCTCCTCCTAAATAGAAAGAGGTATCCTATTGGGGTGACAGTGATAGGACTACCTCTGTGTTACGTCAATCTAGGCCTACTTGCCTTTAGGCTTTGGGAAAGTATAGATTGTGCGATAACAGAGCCACCAAAAAGAGACGATCAGGTCGTGAATAAAATATAAAGCAGCCATGGACAATCTGAGTCATCATTGTGGAGTCAAGCTACCAAAAAGGATTCCTAGGGGGATTCCATGTGAGCCATCGAACAAAGGTAAGTTCACAGAGTAGGACGAGCCACCAAGAAATCAAGCCGCCAAGTTGCTAATGGTATAAGTGAGCCATCGTGTGAGAAAAGGAAGTCATCAAGCGAAGGTATGGTCGCCAAGTAGGCAGAGCCACCAAGTAGCTGATGGTATAAGTGAGTCACCGTGTGAGAAAGAAAAGCCACCAATGTTGACGTTTCCATTGAACGATTTGTGGATTGGAGCCATCAAGTCATTGAATAGGAGCACAAACAAACTTCTATCATGGGAATCAAAGGGCAATTTGAAAAGATTCAAGGAGAAGCCCATGTAAAAACAATGAAAAGACCAAGCCATACAAAGGAATTTGTGATCATACAAAGATTCCACCCACCTAAGAATTGAAAGACCATACCATTGGAGAATCAATTGACTGAGAAGAGAATTAGGCAATTTGGTGAAGAATGGACTAGAGACTACATGCCTAAATAATCAAAACAAGTGAGTTTCGTGATTTGAGTCTATATTGACACTAATTCTGAAGACAAAATTTTGAAGAGAGGATTTAAAGTGTAGTGCTTGCCTACATCTACAATTTTTTTCTAGAAAATTTTAGTTTGTGGAGTGTGCTTCTATTCAGGGCAGCAGTAGGGTTTTGAATTGCCAAGATGTAGCAGTAATTTCAAAACTTTTTGGCGTCTTTAAACCCTATAAAAATGGCCAGTTTATCTTGGATAAAGTTGGATGGAAACGAAAATTTTAATGGTCGGAATTTTAAATCATGGAAATAGAATATGCTTTCTATAGTTGAATACAGATGTTTGGACAAGCTTGTATTGGGAAAAAAACCAGAGTGAAACCTATGTCCCCCTCAAGGGCAACTACATCCAGACTACCCCCTCAGGGGTGCATTGATACTGCTTGGATGAGCTCTCCTGCTCATATATTCTAGTTCCAACCTGATCTTCTAGTCCTTCCAACCTGACATCATCCATGAGCTCCTTCAGATAGCTCTACCATGGTATATCAACTCCTATGCTTTACACCTCAGATGATATGTGCTTGTGCAGATGATACTTCATGCTTCTTTCAATTGATGTGTTATGATTTCATGTGATGGTTTCTAACCTGTCATGAAAGAAATAAACATGGGTTATATCTTATAACACTTCTTAGCGCTAATAATTTTATTAGTTTGTCTCGTTTTACCATGGGGGGCATGTTGTCCTTAGATAAATGTTGTCTTGACTTGGGACTAATTGTACTACTGGTGATCTGGTTGAGTAGTGTGTCCATATCCTAACCACATCTAACACTTTCCATCATTTCCCTTCACTACCATCCCATTCATAAAAAGAAATACTATCCCTGCTTATATTTGACTTATCAAATGTCATCCAGCAAGGTTTAAATGAAGAAAAATGTAAGCCAAAGTCAAAAATAAATACAAAAAGTCTAGAGGTGAAGAGAAATAATGTTAAAAATGAAAAAATACTAAGCCTAGAGCTATGCCACCTCATTAAAAAGGCCCAGCCCCAAAGTCCTATGCTAAAAAACGGATATCTAAAGAAAAAGAACTAAGAAAATTAAAGAAAATGTAAAAAGGGGTAGTAAAAAGGTGTCAATGTGGTAACTCTAAGCAAAGTGTTCATATTATGGTAGTTGTGGGAGGTATTTACCTCCACGTGTGAACCTAACGAGAATAAAAGACTCCGGAAAGCAAGAGAAAACCCTAATGAGTTGGCTAATAACCCTAGAAGCCTTGTCGGCTCAAGAAGATAAATTTATATTAGGTTATTAGCCTTCAAGAGAAGAAGTCGGCCAAATAATAATAATATATTGAACAAACACATATCCAGAAGGAGAAGTCGACCCCAGCAAATCTGGCAGAACCAGTATAAATACAGGGCACCAGTTCTCATTTGACAGCATCTCAGAATTGTAGTTCCCAATTTGGTGCGCATTGCAGCTCCAGTTTGGTGTGCACATGTGGAGGAGGGCTGCAAGTGCAGCTGTAGCAGCAGCTAGTTTCAATGTTGGCTTGGACTATCTATTGGCGTGGGTTTGGACTATCTGATCAGCTATTGTTGGTGCGCTATCCTTGAAGGAAGATGCGCTACACCTTGTTTGGCTATCTAGCCTAGGGTTTGCTTCCGGAGGAATTCACAGTTAAGGTTAAGGTGCTCGGAGGGTGGCTTCGGCCTATGGTTGGGTGACAAGGGTATCGTCAATGGTAAAACGAGCACACCATCTTCTATATTCTAACAAGTTATGGGCCCACACCCCTTCAGTCAGCCTAAAACGCTGGAAGGAAACATAGCCGCTAGATATTGAGCTCGTTGAGGAACTGCCGCTAGGGTTACTAGCAGAAGCAGCTTCCAAGACACTACAGCTAGGGTTACTAGCAGGTGCAGTTGCAGAAACCCTAAACCTCTTGTTGAGGCACCTTAAGTGAATGGATTGACCTAATCTCCGAATAGATCAGTGCGCCCTAGCCCAGCGCATCTCCTAGTACTCTCAGAAAGCCGAGACGTGAAGTTTGAATTTCTGGTAAAATCTAGGGTTTGATCAAGTCAAGCAAGCCATGAAGAACTCTATGAAATCTGAGAACAAGTTAGATGGAGCCTCTAACTTCAGAGCGTGGAAGACAAGGATTGACCTCATCCTTGCCAAGAATAAAGTGTTGGATATCGTGAAAGGAAAGATCGTGAAGCCAGAGTTTGAAGAAGGAGAAGAGAAGGAACCGCAGAACGTCGCAGCTATGGAGAAGTTCAAAGATGTTGACATCAATGCCATGAGTATCATAGTGGATTCCATAAAAGACCACTTAATACCCTGCATCTCCCATCTTGACTCATCAAAGAAGATGTACGATGCTCTAACAAATCTCTTCTCAGTCAAAAACATTGGACAAGTTATGAGTCTGAAGAATGAGCTCCGTGACATGAAGATGAATGATGATGACAGCATAACATCATACTTTGTAAGGATCTCCCAGTTAAGAGACCAACTACAAGCTATTGAAGAGATCACTTCAGAGAAGGAATTGGTGAACATAGTACTCAATGGTCTTCCCAAGACATGGGATGCATTTGTTGCAAGCATGAACACAAGGAAGGAGTACCTGGCATTTGAAGAACTTTGGACTTGCTGTGCTCAAGAAGAATCAAGGATCAATGCAAAAGAGAAACCCCAAAAGAAGTACGATGATCAAGCCTTCACAGCAAGATTCAAGAACTTCAGGAACAAAAGGAAGTTTGGCTCAAGAAGGAAGCCAAATCAAGAGAAAAACATTTCAGAAGTACAATGCTTCAACTATCAAAAGTATGGTCACTACAAAAATCATTGTCTCAAGCCAAAGAGAAGGAAGGAGAAACACGAAGCATCAATTGCCAAAGAAAAGGAACCTACAAAGAAGACTAAGCAAGATGGAAGAGACTTCTTCTACTAAAAGGTAACAACACTCTTCTTATTTCTTGTTTGCATCGTCTCTGTACACATCCTGTTTGCATCGTCTCTATACGAATCTTGTATATCTATCTCTTGGAAGATAATGTGTTCCAAGAAGAACTATACCTATGGAAGAAAAAACAAGATGGAAATGAATATCATTAGATAATACACATAAAAAGATGAGATACAAATCATGTGGAAGCAATTAAGCAGAATCAATATTGAAGAGACTTAGTAGAAGCAAAGACAGAAAGAAGTCAACAATCAAGACGAAAGCGTGGACTCTGTTAGACAAGAAAGCCAATTATATATTGCAGAAGACAATAAGGATGCAGATGGAAGCATGGACTCTGTTAGACAGAGGGAGCCGATTATATGCACTCTTACATGTGTTGAGATTAGTACCTGAGGAGGTGTTCCCCATGTGTTTTCCCTCCTTAGCACATGTGGGAAAGTCATTTGGCACTTTGTCCTAGTCCTTTATGTCTATTTGTACTTTGACTTTGGTTAAAGTGCAAAATGTCACTTTTGGCAAAAGTGAACATTAAATTACCTTTTTGGTG
>JASDQU010560007.1:66901-90129 GCA_032191745.1 Picea mariana | reverse complement strand
AGGGTTATAACTTGGCATTCACACAGGATTTTCTCAATTGTTTGATGGCTTTAGAGACAAAGTTGGGGATCTGCAACTCGAAGTAACAGAGGATTTTATAGCACAAGCTACTGGATTGTCATAGGAGGGCGAAAAATGGTTCAAAAATTCCAAGTTAGAAGGCGTGCCTTGGAGTCTATTCATGGTCTCTAAGAAAACGACATGTTTTCCTAAAGGTACACCTATTACTCTCTTAAAACCTAGATGGCACAGAATGCTTCTAATGCTTAAACAGTTTATAACTTGTGAGGGTAGGTATGGCTTAGTGTTATTGTATCACATCCACATGTTGATAATTTTCCTAGGGTTTAAGATAAATATGCCATTCTATCCGTTGTTGATCTTTCATAATATGTCAAAGTGTTATCAGAAACAAAGTTTAAACCCTCTGTCTAGCCTTTTCCACCATGGGATTATTCGAATTCTACTACTATCACATTTAGCTTAGACCGGGGATACTTGGAAAGATTTCCTGTGTAGGAATAACTTCACCCTATCCAAAAACACAGTCGAACTACCTCTGCATACAAACCTTAGTCCTTGTAACCCTACCACCGAAGGTCAAGATATTGATCCACATGGAGATTGTGTGTCCACTGAACCAAACTCTATTTCTATTCAAAACATTTCAAGAAAAAAGCCATGATATAATTTTGCACCCAGAAAATCGTTAGAGTAATTAATAGACACATTAAAGAAGAAGGTTTCCCCTACTCCTACTGTTGATCCAAATCAGGGTTTTAGTGAAAAACTAGTTGTTAAGAAAAATCATAAGAAGAAGAAACAGGGTAACTCTGATTTGAGTTTTTTGAATAAGATACCAGGCAGGTTAATTTCGAGGAGTCTGAGAAATCGACAGTCAGATCATCTGAGCTCCATCTCAGTGATCGAGGTTGATTATCGCTTGACCCATGATGAGATCAATGATTTCCTTGCCCGAGAATATGTGGATAACGAGTGTCTCGGAATTGAAACCAGCAGTGATGCTATACAATACAATTTTGTTTATGAACTACCCTCGTTCCTAAAAAATTTAGAGGGCTTCGTTGGTATAAGCCATGATTTAAAACAATCTACAGGTAAGACCGAAGCACCCATTGTTGAGTACACTCAATCTATTCCTACTATAGCACCTATACACGGCGAGAATTGTCTTGACTAGGTAGAACGATACTATAGAGACATACCATATTTACAGGCACAGTTAAAACATTTGGCAGCTCGAAATTCCTTGATTGAAAGAGAAAATCAAAAGTTAAAGGCATCCGTTCAGTCCAATGGAGATCGGGCAAGTAAAAGGCCCAAACAAACTAGTAGTGTGATTATCAAGAACGCAAGAAATTTCAATGCTATCATTAACTCAGAATTATCAGACCCTTCTTTGTCTAATCTCTAAAAAGGTAAAAATGGGTTTGATTTGCTTTGATTTTATTTTGTTATAAAAGTCAATTAGATAGATTTATTTCGATTTTCTTAGTTAATATAAGACTAGCTACAGAATCTCACGATTATGTAGTCGATCTATTTCTGAATATTAGTTTGTATTGTTTTCTAAAATGCAATTTTGTTTTGTCATTTCCAAGAAATTAACAGTTATGATGTTATTCACAAAGAGAAGTAATCATGGATCATGCGCTACATAGATTAGTAATTTCTCTTTTTGTTGATAAAACTATGACATTTATGTAATTAATTTTGATAAACAAACTCCTACAGGAGTGTTTCTTGTTATTCTATTTTTTGTAAAGCAATCTATTTTTGGGGGATTACCCTCTATCTTGCATGATAAGAGGTTGTTAATCCAAGACAAGTTTAAATAGTGGTTGTTGTTTGGTAGTAAAGATAACTTTTGGCTAGAATACAATATGGACATGTGATTTTAGGAATGGATATGGGAAAGCAATTCACCATTGGTTTTAGACCTGTGTGATGCTTATTCCATTTGTGTTCTTCTATTACATATGTATTATGAAATATTATTATGGCTGATTTAGTTGTAACCTTGTCAYCATATGGTGTTTCATATTGTTAAATATTATAGACGTTGTCCATAATTTGTCATTCCATTTTGTGTGTGTGATCAATCTATCATTTGATTGTTATTTAATTTATTACAGATATTAAATGATTGATAATATTAATACTTTGAATTGATTTTCCTTTCGTTCTTAGTTATTGATTATCATAAGATCATACGATTTTTAATCAGATATCATTATGTTGTTATATTCTCACTCCAACGCATCAAACACTTCTTTGAATTTATTCTGGAAGTACTAGTATTGTTCTATCACAGCTTTCCCTTATAAGAAGGACAAGAAGGAGCTCAAACAACACAGAAAGATAATCTCAGTTTAGCTAATCAACTACAGGTTAGTCTGTGTGTTATTTAATTAAATGATTTATTAATGAAACGATCACTGCATTAATTAGCTTTGATTGTTTCTGAGTTATCATTTCAATTGTATTAGCTTAGTATTTATTAGTTTAAAAGCTTTAAACATTCAAAAAGAAAACAAAAGATTTTTGTTCTTTCTTTATCTTAGTTAGAATCACTATTACGAATATTCATTTCGCAAGATTACAAGTAAACTTTACAAACTGTATATGGATTGTTTATAATCATTCGTATATATTCATGTTTCCATTTGAACATTTTTAATTAGTACATAGTTTGTTAGAATCATATCTTTAGGTTAGTTTATTTATTTTATTATTTTTATGACTTTGTTGGCTAACGGAGCCATTAAACCCATTGAGTCAGTTCAATCCAAACGGCTTGGGTTAATTAGAAAACCTCGGTCTAGTTTTGACCTTCCATTTGACGGTGTGTCACTTATGCCCGTCAAAAAATGGCGCTAGAAGGACGGCCTGAGATTAATTGATGGCACGTGGAGGTCCCAAGACCCCTCCAAACAATCGTTTTCCTGTCATAACACATAGTCACTCAGACACAAACGCTACACTTGAAACAGCCACTACCTCAAATGATAACCCCGATATACCTATTGAACCAGTGACACCACTCCCTCAAGGGATTGACATCCAAGAAATTGTCCTCCAGCCACTCATAAGAACTCAAAGTGCCTTATCACGTATTAGACAACCTGGTAGACAACTCAACCAACCCCTTGACTTTACAAATGTTCAGAAACAAATTCAAAACACTGGTCTTCCTAGAAACACTGTAGGGACTGATAATATTACCAATCCTGCTGAAGCACTTATCCTTGGTGTCAGAGGATCTGGTATTCCACCATCCCCACCTGGTTCTTATCCACCCTCTTCGGGAGGTGAATCCTCAGACGAAAGCAGTTCTTCATCTGAACCATCTCAACCTTCGACTCCAAAAAATCCCATGGCAAACCAAAATAATACTGCTAGACCTTGGCTCGACCAAGATGTCGTGGTTGTACCTGGACCTCAACACCCATTACCTAAACATCCGTAGAAATGGCTGCCCAAATTTGATCCAGATTCAAAGCAATCAACTAAGGATCACATCAAGAAATTTATGCTAGTCGTTAGACTCTGGAGTGTTGAAAACGAAGATGTCATGTGCAAACTATTTCCTTATACTTTTGAGGGAAATGCCTCAACCTRGTATTTTTCCCAACAGCCTCAAACCATTGTCTCTTGGGACAAGTTTGAAACTTGTTTTCTCAWAAAGTTTGGAGATGATAAATCTCCAAAAGTCTTGGTAATAGAACTCTCTAGTTTAAAGATGAATCCTAAAGAAAAATTTAAAGACTTTAACCAGAGATTCCTAACACTAAAAAACAAAATCCCAAGATATTTGATGMMTGCAAAAAACTTAATTATAGCCTATTATACGAAGGCCCTTCATAGCAACATATCCATATGGGTTAAAAGGTCCAAAAAGAACATGTTGTTAGACGCCTTTGAGAAGTCAAGTCATATTGAGAAAGATATATTGAGTTTAAAAGATAATCTAAGTGTTGAAGTTGAAACAACTTCGTCTTCTAAGAAGAAAATAGAAATTCTCACTAGGCCCCCTCAACCTAAAAATCAACAAGAAACATTATACTTGGAGAGCTTGCAGAAAGCTTTCCAGAAACTGTCCAATCRGGTCATTGACTTGAAAATATCCATCGAGGAGGCATCTACAAGTAAAGGAAGTTTCAAGCCTCCTTTTAGAAAACCTTTCCCTCCAAACTGACCAAACCCGACCACAGAAGGTCTAAATTTTGAAAGTTTACAGTATCCTTTGCAAACGATATTGGAAGCACATCATGATTCTGCTTCTGCTCCTCCTGAAAATTCTAATGATACAGTTGAGGATGAGGTAACAGAAGAGGAAGACTCATCTCCTCTCATTTTTAGGCACTTGCCACATAGTATCTTCCAAGAAGATTTTGAAGTTGTTCACCCCTACAACACTAGAAGTAAAATGCAAAACAAGCCCGCACCCGAAACAAGTAAAAATGTGTTTTCAAAATAGCCAAAGCAAACTGAAACTAGGCAAAGTCTAGCTACCCCAGTTTTAGAGTATGATTTAATTGAAGACCTGAAAAAATTAAGGGCAAATATTTATGTTTTTGAATGTTGAAATTTCCTCTTATTTTACAGAAAATGCTTCAAAGCATTGTTGAAAACAATAAAAAGAATGATGTTAGCAGCAAAAAAACAACAGAAATTGACTTAACCACATCTAAAAATGTCCCAAGTAAAAATACATCTGAAAATCAAGACAAAAGGGACTCATCTGAAAAAACTGTGGGAAACTTAGGTAAAAYTGTTTCAGGGACAACAATAAAAAATCAGCATAATTTTGTTGTTTCCGCACGAAAAAATGTGCCCCCCCTTTTGTTGACTTTTGAAATTTTTAATAGGAATGTACATAATTGTATGGTTGAMTYTGGTGCATCATCAAATGTGATGCCTCTGTTTGTATGCCAGAAAATTAATGCAGAAGTAAAACCTTATGATTTAAAAATCATTCAGTTAGATCGAACGACCGTTAAAGTAATCAATGAACTTAAAAATGTGTTGATTAGATTATCATCCAATCCCAAAATTCATCAAGTAATTGATATTATCATTGTTGACATTCCTGAAGTTTATGGTCCGTTTTTAAGCAGAGATTGGTCAAAACAGCTACACGGTTATTTTTCTATAGACTGGTCTCATTTGTGGTTGCCTAAAAATGGATAGCCCAATAAGATCAGAATAAACAAAGAACGTTACCTTAAGCATAATGTAACAGATCTGAATGATCCAAATGACCCTTTCATTACAACTGCAAATTCAATTGAAATGTAGGGAATGAATACCTTTTTTGGTAACTTCATGACCGAAAGTTCCTCTATCACTGATCCAGAACATCAATCTGAAGTAAAAGCCTATACTCATGCACTAACTTCACCAAATACTGCTAATGATGCAAAAATATGGTCCCTATATTTTGACAGATCCAAAACCCGAGAAGGGGTAGGTGTTGGTTGTGTGATCATCGACCCTACAGGTAATAAAAATTTTATTGCTTGTCGATTAGAGTTTGAATGTACTAACAACACAACTAAGTACGAAGCACTTCTGCAGGGACTTAGGAAAGCACTGGACATGGACATGCAAAATTTAATAGTATTTGGTGATTCAGAAATAGTATTCAAATAGGTAAGAAATGCAATACATTGTTTGTCACTGGATCTGAAGAATTACCAAACCGAGGTATGGGGTTTAATGCATAAATTTATAACATTTAATATAAATTTCATTCCTAGGATGAGTAATTCAGAAGTTGATTTACTAGCCAATGTTGCTTCTAAATTGTTGTCCGTTGAAGGTCTTACTCCTAACACGTTTTCGATTGAATTGTTGTTCAGGCCATCGATTTCGGACAACATCACAAATTGGAGAGTATTTGATGATGATCAATAGATCATCAACTTTCCTCATATGGAAGACACCTTCCAAGCTGCAGTTATTGATGAAGAAACTCACGATGAGAATCTTCGAGACTTCACGGTAATATCTGATCCTCGATCTCCTGAATCAACATTCGAGCTGGTAAACTCCATCCCCAAATCTGTTGTGAGATTAGAGAAATCTTATGACTTTCATGACAAGTTTAGAGGGGTATTCAATTGCAAAACTAACAGTTACTCTCTGATCTATGAAACTGTTCATTTAGGAACACGAGATAATCCTCAAAATATTAATCTGGGGAAGGGATGTTCTGAGCAAGAAAGATCCACTTTTATAAAATTATTTAAATAATTTAAAGATGTATTTTCTTGGACGTACGGTGACTTGAAAACTTTTGATCCAAACATCATACAACATGTGATCCCTATGAAACCCCAGACTCAGCCTTTTCAACAGAAATTGAGGAAAATGCATCCTAAATTGGAACCTACCGTTAAAAAGGAACTAAATAAATTACTAACTGCAAAGATAATTTTTCCGGTTAGGCATACTAAATGGGTGTCTAACTTAGTCCCCGTAAGGAAGAAAAGTGGTGAAATTCGACTATGTGTCGATTTTTGAAATTTAAATCGAGCATCTAATAAAGACAACTACCATGCTCCACCAATGGAACAAATCTTACAACAAGTATCTAGTTATGAAAGACTATCTTCATTAGATGGTTTTTTAGGATACAACCAGGTCCTTATGTCTCCTTCGGACCAGCTTAAAACCACCTTTTGTACCCCATGGGGCACTTACGCCTACAGGAAAATGCCCTTTGGAATGATAAATGTCGGTACCACTTTTCAGAGAGTAATGGATATTGCTTTTCATGGCCTTATTAACCAGTCATTTGTGGTCTATCTTGATGATGTCACTGTCTTTTCAAAAATCAAGAAAGATCACTTGTCTCGCCCTAGGGTTGTCTTAGAACGATGTCGCAAGTTCGGCATATCTCTCAATCCCAAAAAATCAGTCTTTATAGTAGAACAAGGGAAATTGCTTGGGTTTATAGTGTCTAAATATGGAATGATTATTGATCCCGAGAGAAGCCAAGCCATTTCTAAACTTCCCCCTCCCTCTTCCAAAAAGGCCATGCAGTCCTTTTTGGGTAAAATTAATTTTGTCAGACAATTTGTACCGATTTTTTTTCTGAAATGCTTAGACCTCTACAAAATCTAATTAAAAAGGATTTTTTGTACAGATGGGGACCACAAGAAATTCAATATTTCGATTCAATTAGAAAATCCATAATAGAAGAACCTTCCCTGATGAGTCTCAGTTTTTCTCAGGATTTCACTCTATACACTTTTGCATTTGATGGATCCTATGTTGTTGTGCTTACACAGAAAAACATTGAAAGAAATGAGATACCCATTGCCTTCATGAGCTCTTCTTTTAAAGGAGTAGAACTTAATTACCCCATGGTAGATCAGTAGGCTTATGATGTTTTTAAAGCAGTGAAACACTTCAGGTCTTACCTATTGAAATCCGGGACCAAAGTTGTTGTTCCTTACCCCGTTGTAAGAAATCTATTAGTACAAAAGGAGCTGGGTGAGAAAATGGAAAATTGGATGACATCGCTACAGGAATATAATATTGAAATAACTCCTGTCCAAATTGTTAGAGGTCAAGACCTATGTAAATTAGTGGTTGGTTCAGTTGAGAAAATAGAAAATCAAATAAACACATGAAATGTAAATCAGCATAACAAAAAATAGATCAACTATGCACGAACTACACCCAATTCTTGGTATCAGAACATTATATTTTATTTAACGCATGGATCTGCTCCCCGCAATCTTGATCCCAAAAACAAAAGAGCACTTAGGCTCAAATATGTATCTTTCCAATTAATAAATGCTATATTATTTCGAAAGAACTTTGATGGTGTTTTTCTGTGTTGTTTGGAAAAAGAGGAGTCCAAAAAAGTGTTGGTTGAACTTCATTCAAGTGAGTCCAATGGCAATTTTGGCAGAGATACCACTACCCACAAAGTGCTAAGGGCTGGATACTATTGTCCTACCTTGTTTAAATATTCCCATACGTTGTCCCGCAAGTGTACAATCCATCAAAAGGTTGCAGGATGGGTAAAGAAGGCAACTTTTCCTTCGCAACCTGTCATTGTAGATGCACCTTTTCAACAATGGGGCCTAGACATTATAGGACCAATCCCCCTTCCTCAAAATAGCACAAGTACATTCTCATAGAAATAGACTATTTTACAATATGGTCTGAAGCTTTACCTTTGAAAGTGGTTAAAACCAATCAGGTAGTGTCATTTCTGAACTCCCACATCATCACTCTATTCAGAATTCCTGAATGTCTAGTTTTGACAATGGTTCGTATTTTTCTTCCCTAGATATGAATGTTTTCGCTCTGGAAAAATGGATTAGACTAAAGTATTCTTCCAGCTATTACCCTCAAGGGAACGATCTATCTGAGTCGACAAATAAGAATTTAATCAAGATTATAAAAATGACAGTTTCAGAAAACCACAATAATTGGCACAACGCATTGTACAAAGAACTTTGGGCTGATAGGGTAACCCCAAAAGCCTCTATTGGTAATTTTCCTTTCTTCCTCATTTATGGAAGAGAATCCATCCTCCCCCCACATGTCTTGCTTCCTTCTTTGCAATTATCACAGAAAGTTTAAGAAGAAGAGTGTCCTCCTCTAGAAAATCAAATAAATGCTTTATTAAAATTAGAAGAGGTGAGAACACAAGCAAAATAGAAACTGGATCAACACCAGCAAATTGTGAAGAGTTGGTTTGATAAAATTTCAACGTCTGATAACAATTTTGATGTTGGGGATTTGGTTCTCAAGTGGGACAAAGCACACGAGGGTAAGGAATAACATACCAAATTCCAAAACCTGTGGCTTTGACCGTTTGTAATTTCTTAAAAATGGGGTACTAGCTCTTTTCGTCTGCATAAATTTGAGAGACAACCCGACACTTTCCCAGTGAACGATTAGGCTCTCAAGAGATATTTCACTTGATGATTTATGATTCACCCCCTTGTAAATATTTTTTAATTTTGTTTTTTGTTTTTTGTTTTTTATTTTGGTTCTTTTCATTTTTCTTGATTTTGATTTTTTTTCTAAATAATTATGTCTAAATCACCATTCATTTGTTGAAGGGAATCAAAATTATTTTCCATTAGCAGTAGTTGATAACATTTCAAGCACCCAAACAGTAAATACTAAACTCAGATCAACGGAAGTAAGTTTCTATTCAATCAGTGTTTCTAGTTTCTCATTAGAACCACAGGAAGACGCAATTATTCTTAACAGACTTCTAACGTCGTCCCTGTTTTAATGAGGACAACTCAATGTGCTTCCCCATCCTAGAGATGGTTTATTAATAGAAATCTGAGTGTCCAAATCATGATGAAAGTCATCAGAATAGAAAAATGATTCTTAAATTATCAATCTTTTCATTACCAGACTTTAATATCTTCAGTATCACCCTGCTCTTTTAATATCATGAAGTTCTGAAAATTTATAAACAAATTTTAGAGAGTTGGAAGCATTGTAATGTGTGGGAATTGTGTGAAAACCTATCGGGACACTGAACAGGTCTGCTAGCAGCGAGTAAATACACACATGATACCAAAGAAACTTTGTTGGGGTATTGAACAGGCCTGGTAGCAGCGAAGCAAGGTCGGGTTTAAGAAGATCCTCAGGTATGCCTTTTAATTTGATCAAGTGTGAAGATTGTTTATCATGAATGGATGACTCTTGGACATGATAGAGGTACTAAAGTGTGTTAAATAAAATCCCTACCAAGGCTATGTATGTCTACTAGAAGCAGTCGCCCTGTAAATGGTATCAAAGTTATCTGTATAAAAATTGCTACACCTGTGACCTAAACAAGATACCAGATTACGATTTCGAACAGAAATGCATTGTTGACATAGGGGTATACCCAGGGTTCAACACTACAACAACGCACCAACAAAATCCTAACTACCGGTCATTTTAGAAACACCTGTGAAGCAGATGAAGTCTCACCCGAGGTAGAGGCAGGGGTGGTTGCAGGACTCAGATGTCTGCAACCTTAGCTGGGACACAGATCTATGATTCTAACACTTACCAGAGAAATCAACAGTTAACATTCATCAATATCGATTCTTATTTAAAGCACAGTTAAACCCTAATTACAGAGTATCACAGTATTCATTCAGATCTAAGGTATTAAGCACTAAACATATGTACATAAGTCAGATCTAACATCCATCCATATTATTAATCACTAAGCATCAACAGATCATTCATATATATTAAAGCACTAAGAAAGTAAACACATAAACACATAAATACATCGCACAAAGCATAGAAACACGGCATGTACGTGGTTCACCCCCACCCTAGGGCTACATACACTGACTCTTCTCTTCTTTATTATCTTTGGTCAAGATTCTTACAAGCACCTAGCATCCAAGTTCTACTCCATAGAAGACAGGAGATCTACGCGCACTATGCCAGATCCTCCTTCTTCTAGCAAGGGTATAGCACCAAGCCTTCACACAGTCTCTTACAAATACTTGCACTAGCCTTGCAAGCCTCACACAGTATTCACAAAGCACTTACAACTCTTGATCACATAGATCAAACTCTAGCACTTAGCACACCGGCCTACTAGGTCTCTCCTTCTTACATCACCTAGCTACTTATTTATACATTACAAAATAGGCCTAAACATGGGTAAACCCATGGGCTGAAATACCATGCCCATTACATAATCTGAATCCCAAAAAGGGCCCTAAAAGGGGCAGAGATCCCAAAATATTTTCTTCGTCTTGCGCTTCACCTTCGACAACCTGTCGAAGTCCCAAAATTAGGTCAAACATGACCAACAATCCTCAAAACTTGGTCAAGCGCCAACAAGCCCCCAACACTCACCTATGACTCATCCTAAGTCACTCTGATCTGACTAGTTATGTTTCAAAAGACTCAAGCTTAGCTCGAGCTGCTTCGACTTGTTGTTGTGCCACGACCTCTTGTTCAGCGAACTCTTGTATGACTGCTTCATTGAATGGTCCCTCTAGGTGTTTTTCAGCAGCAATGATGACTTGCTCCAGTTCCGCTCCTTGGCATTCGATCTCTATGAATAGTTGGTAAGCCTCATCTTGTACAGGTTGGAGCCTCTGAGTTACTTCCATAACTCTGCTCTAAATAGTTTGGACCTACTATTGGGCAGTGCGCTGCTCTTGGGATCACTTCATTATTTCCACAACTAATAAGGGCTTCAATTGTGCCTGTATTGTCTCTGCTTGCTTCTTCGCCTCCTATAGTTGTGACTCCAGTGCCTTCAATTCTAGATTCTCGGTGAGTCACTCATATGTGCGGGCACTGTGATCACTCATTTTCTTGCATTCCATGGCAAGGACTTTGATTCTTTCAACTGCGCTTTGAGCAGTTTCTTCTCTTTGATCCCTTACATTCTGCGGGGTGTCAGGTACGGTGCAGAGCTCTAAGTCTTCTATTTGTTGTTGTAGCTGCTGGATAGCTTCTGCGAGCTGCTTTACTTGATGCGTGACACGGTCTTATGCCTTTGATTCTAATCCTGTCATAGAGTGGAGTGCTCTATTGACTGTTTCTTTCACTTCGAGTTGCTTTGTGAGAAATTGTTCTTTTTATTGTTGCATATGTGCTTTCTCTTCTTCAAACTTTTCCTGGAGAGCAACCTTCTCCTATTATGCAAGTCAGCGTTATTCTACAAGTACTCCTTGCACTTGTTTCAAGGCTTGGTGGCTTGTTCTGTTTCTTCTTGTGCGCAATGAAGGCAGGCTTCGACCGCATCAACTAGTTAGCGGAGTTGGGTTGGCTCATATCCCAACTCTGGTTCTCTTGATGGCAGGGGTGCAGTGGACACTGCGCGAGTGGGTTGAAGGGCCTGTTGTACCCCTCGGAGGTCGACCTTAATTATGTCATACATTTCCTCCTGCTTAGCTTCTTGTTTCTCCATGATTTCTAGTGAAGCGTCATTTAGGGATGCTATGATGAAATCAAAATCATCGGTAGTGAGCACAGTCTTCATCTTGGTCACGGTGGCTCTAGATTTCTTTCGGGAAGAATGTTTTGGGGGAGAAACATTACTCTTCTTCAGGGGATCAACCTTGTCTCTAGGCGTTTTTACTTCGCCTTTCTTCTATTTAGCTCATTTTCYATTTGTCTCTTCTACTTCATCATTACCCCCTCGGTTAGGTGATATTGAAGAAATATTGCCTGAGGCATTGCTTAAGTCTTAGACCTCTTCAATATCCTTCCTTCTGCTAGTGTCGGATGTGTTCTGTTCTTTATGGGCGGCCTCYGAGCTATCTAGTTTAGGGTCAGACATCTCTGTAGGGTCAACAGGGATAACGAGGTCTGTGGACTAGTCCTTAGTGATCTCCTCAAGGTCCTCTTCTGTGAGTTCATAGTACGAATGAAGTTTCTCCTTATGTTCATCGACTCGCACTATAATGTAGATGAAGTGTCGATCTACGCAGAACTTCATCAGGGGTCAAAACCTCTGTAGGGTCTTCGGAGTCATGCGAGGTTCATCTTCGATGGCTCTCTTCAGTTGAAGGTAATATGTGTGAAAAATAGTGTTCGACTGCCACTATTTGTTCATATCACTCGAGTACCAGAGTGTGGTGAAATTTGCGGCAAGCAACTTGAACGGTTCAATATCCGGAAAGGTCACACCTTCTGGAATCTCCCAGGAAACAAAGGTGATGAGGATCAGGAGCCAGCTAAATTGAAGTTCGTAGCCCTGATCCTGTGCTTCGCGCTAGTCTAGTTCCAGCTGATTAACTAGGTACTTCGCCTAGTTCATCTGTAGACCTTCCACGCACTTCCCTGCAAGGTCAATGACAAAGCCTATGACCTGTGTGGGTCGATTCTTCCTTACTAACTTTCTGGATATTAACTGACAGGCTAGGTGCACTACACCATTCTAGATGGAGGCTACCTTGTAGCCTCACATCCCCTTTTCAACATCATCATATGTATCCTTGATCTTCTGTGCTAGTGCGCAATCTGTGGTTTTTTGGATAGAACTCCTACGAGTCAGGTCCTTACATACTTAATCTGGTGATCCTATGGATCAACGTTGGATCGACTATTATATGGTGGTCTAGCCATAAGTAGACACCATGGTAACATGAAAGGAGTAGCTTGACATAGGCATTGACTTCCTGGTGCCTTCTGAAGTGCGGGATTTTCATTACATTTAATGGGGTGGACTGCGTGAGGTTCATCATCCACGGTTGGGGGATTATTTTTGAGTTCTTCCTCTTCATCCTAGTCGGGTATTTATACAAGGCGAGCAAACTATAGTTCTTGCGATCTTCGAGGTTGAAGTCACTGAACTTCAACGTTGCGATCTTGTCCTGCTGTGCTTGAACTGTGAATATCCCCTTCAGGAGGTATGCAGTAACCATGGCATACTCGAAATATTTTGGCACACTATCACGACTCACCACGCCAGCCAGAGGTGGTATGTAGTAGGGCAATATGGTCGGGATCAACTTCGCATTTGCTAGGTCATCTCTGTGTTTGGTTCTCTTTTTCTCTAATGGTCAGGATGGTCCGACTCCACGAGAAGTCGATAGAGAGGTTTGCACTCCTCTCATCAATGATGCTTGTACACCCACAGACATCACTCTTTCAAACATGAATCTCTCAGTCATGAGGTCAATGAGTACTTCCTTCACAGACTCTTCGAGTGCGCTAAGTTCTTCGGACATACACACTCGTGGTTGAATATCTCAGGTTCGAAGAGTAACTGCTCAATGCAACGGGATGGATGGCAATAGCATGATGATCACTGTGCAAAATCAACTATTCTATAGGCTTAGATAGTCATGGTTGGAAAAAGTGTTATCATTGTGTGGCGCCACAAGATAAATAGATAACTTGGCAATGGATCTCTTGCAATGAGTGAGAATCCTTTATTAACTTAGTTATGTCCATTATGGTGCAATGCCAATGGTCTGGTGGCTAACTTTCTGACCATAAATGCCTTTATACCCATTCGGGTCGTCGGTCTAACAGTTATACTATTCCCAACGGCTATATTGCTTCTAGCCTTCTTTCCTGTGAGCTTCGTCTCGGAATTCCTTTTTCCATTCTGATTCTTATCTTCTTTTGGCAGAGTAACTTCACGCTATTGAGATTATTTCCTATAAATCAGGGGTAATACTTCATCTGTATCTAGAATAGGTACTTCATTCATCTATAGGTCTTCTAGTGTTCTTCCAAATTCGACATCCAAATCTCTGGTTTTAAATAGCTTTGCTCAGTTCTCATGTTCTTCAATCAAGTGTGTGATCCTCCTAGTCATGAAATCTTTCAACTCTTGCTTCTTTTGTTCTAAGACTTCTTCTTCTTTCCTTCTGGCCTAATCTCATTCAATCCAAGGTTTTCCTAGTAACATATCAAATTGAGTGTTGTTCTCAATAAATTTAACAACTTCAAATTATTCCTCTGTCGAAGTTTCATGAGCACTCATAGATATCTGGGTAAGTCGTCCACATAGGGTTATCAGTTTTCCTTTGAATAATCTTAATCCTCCCAATGAAGGAAACATAGAAGGATCCCCTAAAAGTTACAAAGTTCTTTTTGTCATGATATTCACCTGTGTTTTCTCATCCAGAACACAGTCAATGTCGAAGTCTCCTATTCATATTTCAATGCACTTTTTTTCTTTGAAGATCTCTGATAAGCTGATATGCCAGTGGTCATTCAGGGTTTCTTTCATCTGTAGAAATACTTTTTATGATTCTTTATGGGGTTCTTCCATAATCTTAGTTGCTTGACCTTTCTCATGGTCTTCATGTCTCATATTCATCCTTTCAACCTTAGAAATCATTCTAGAGAAATCCAATACTTCATGGTCCATAGCTTTGCAATAGAGGAAACTAGGTCTTCTTCCAGGGCATTCCTTAGCAAGATGTCCTAGTTTTCTGCAACTGTAACAAAGGGTTAATCCTCTCTTTCTCTTAAATGATCCCCAGCCTCTCATGTATTGAGCGTTAGGATTATGGTAGCTAACCTACAACAAATTCTTTTTAGGGTCCTGCGTCCATTTGTTAATCCAAACATTCTCTTTATGCATATTCTTATCAGATCTACTCATATCAAATGTTCTTTCTTCTATCAGTGCCCTAGTTTTCAAGCTAGGACAAATCTTATCAAACATACCTATATTCATACTCTAGAAACAAAAAAAATCACTTATCTTACTTCTACATAGCACAAAGCTTACAGTTCTTACTCTTTAGTCTCACTTTCACCTTTATCAGGGCACAAAGCTCCCAAATCTTACCTCTTTTCTTCAGATCTGACCCTTCCTCTTGGCACAAAGCTCCACATATCAAGTAGTGTTTCATATTAGGGAAACAGTTCTATGCACGGAGCTTTTCCCTTTTCAGTTAAGATCTTTGCACAAAGATTCTTCTTCCTCAGTTCCCAGCAATCACAGTTTCGGGTCAGATCTTTGCACAAAGCTTCTTCTTCCTCATTTCCTAGCAATCATAGTTTCAGGTCCCAGCAATGGAACCATTTGTTGGCACAAGGGTAGACCCAAGGTTCAATGCTACAACAACGCACCAACAAAACCCTAACTACTGGCCCTTTCAGCAATATCTGCGAAGCAGATGAAGTCTCACCCGAGGTAGAGACAGGGGTGGTTGTAGGACTCAAATGTCTGCAACCTTAGTTGGGACATAGATCTATGATTCTAACACTTAACAGAGAACTCGACAGTTAACATTCATCAATATCCAGTCTTAGTTACAACACAGTTAAACCCTAATTACAGAGTATCATAGTATTCATTCAGATCTAAGGTATTTAGGCACTAAACATATGTACATAAGTCAGATCTAGTATCCATCCATATTATTAATCACTAAGCATCAACAGATCATTCATCTATATTAAAGAACTAAGAAAGTAAACACATCAATACATCACACAAAGTATAGCAACACAACATGTATGTGGTTCACCTCCACCCTGGGGCTATGTCCACCAACTCTTCTCTTCTTTATTATCTTTGGTCAAGATTCTTACAGGCACCTAGCATCCAAGTTCTACTCCTCAGAAGACAGGAGATCTTCACGCACTCTGCTAGATCCTCCTTCTTCTAGCTAGGGTGTAGCACCAAGCCTTCACACAGTCTCTTACAGTTACTTTCACTAGCCTTGCAAACTTCACACAGTATGCACAAAGCACGTACAACTCTTGATCACATAGATCAAACTCTAGCACTTAGTACACCGACCTACTAGGTCTCTTCTTACATTACCTAGCTAATTATTTATACATTACAAAATAGGCCTAAACATGGATAAACCCATGGGTTGACATCCCATGCCCATTACATAATCTGAATCCCAAAAAGGGCCCTAAAAGGGGTCGATATCCCGCGATCTCCACTTCGTCTTATGCTCCGCCTTCGACAGCCTCTCGAAGTCCCAAAATTAGGTCAAACATGACCAAGAATCCTCAAAACTTGGTCAAGGGCCAACATGCATCCAATTTTATGATTGTGTTATTTTCTAAGTTATTATCGAAATGCTTGATATGTCGTTAAATGTCTCTAAAATTGGTTTCATATGTGCCCGTGATATAAATTTTATGGTGATGCAAAGATAAATGCTTCGCCTAGTGTGTCGCCATTGTTGGTAGCCACCAATTCTTTCAAATTTTATCATAATTAAAAGTCATCATAAAAAGATAAAATATTTATGTATCTCTCGCCTTCTTAAATTTATAAATGTTTATGTCTTATGGTTTCGAGGAGATTCATTGGGCTAGCTGATTATATGAGTATTTCATTTAAATTTTCATTTGTTTTGTTTAATTTCATGACTGCAAGCATGAAATTGAAACAAAAGTTTGGCTTAGGTAATCTTTTTGCAGTCTCTGGTTTCTTCATTTCTTTTGCTAAAGAGATTATACCTCAAGGGGACCTATATGTTTATAAGTCTTAAGGTTTGTAATCTTATTGATTAAATCCATTGCCACAATTTTATTCACTTTGGGAAATATGACTCTATCATATCTATGGTTGATTACATGAGTTTAATTTTTGGTATGCCTAATCACGCAGAACCTTGGATTAACATTTGAAATGTGCTCCTTCCTCTTAACAGTCATATTGCTTTCATATCACCCTGGTACAAGACTGATGTACTCACAATTACACATCATCCTATTGTCATATACATTTAAGATGCTCATTCATTATTTGAATAGGCAGTTGATAATGGTTTGGGTTTAATGTTCATTGTGCATAGTGGTTCACAAACCTGCGCATCCTCTGGTTCTTGTCATTCAAATCTCAAAATACCAAGCATGATAGCCTCCCAAGTCTGTAGGTATCAGGCCTTTTCCGATTTTACAGACCTCTCCCCATTATTTGTCTATTGGAAAATGAAACCTCCCTCTCGTTGCATTTATTGTGTTTGTTTCATAAAAACCATGGCTCCTGTAGTTCAAATTGAACCTAATGGCTCTCAATCCCTTCTCGCCCACGATGATGACATAAGCGATTTATAGGCCCATGGCTGGGACATTTTCATCTGAAAATTTGAGAGTTATAACTTGGTAGTCGCATAGGATTTTTCTCAATCGTTTGATGGCTTTAGAAGCAAAGTTGGGGATCTGCAACTCGAAGTAACAGAGGATTCTATAGCAAAATCTAGTGATTGTCACAGGAGGGAGAAAAATGATTCAAAAATGCCAAGTTAGAAAGCGTGCCTTGGAGTCTGCTCATGGTCTCTAATAAAACGCCATGTTGCCCTAAAGGTACACCTACTACTCTCTTAAAACCCAGATGGTATGGCCTGCTTCTAATGCTTAAACAATTTATAACTTGTGAGGGTAGGTATGGCTTAGTGTTCTTCTATCACATCTTCCTGTTGATGATTTTCCTAGGGTTTAAGCTAAATATGCCATTCTATCTGTTGTTGAGCTTGCATAAGATGTCTAAGCATTATCAGAAAAAGAGTTTAAACCCTCTGTCTAGAATTTTCCACCATGGGCTTATTCTAATTCTGTTGCTATCACATTTAGCTCAGACCAGGGATACTTGGGAAGATTTCCTATGTAGGAATAAATTCACCCTACCCGAAAACACAGTCAAACTGCCTCTGCATACAAACCCGAGTCCTTGTAACCCTACCACTAAAGGTCAATATATTGATCCACATGGAGACTGTGTGTCCACTGAACCAAACTCTATTTCTATGCAAAACCCTTTGGGCAAAAAGCCACGATATAATTTTGCACCCAGAAAATCGTTAGAGGAAGTAATAGACGTATTAAAGGAGAAAGTTTCCCCTGCTCCTACTATTGAGCCGAATCAAGGTTTTAGTGGCAAACCGGTTGTTAAGAAAAATGATAAGAAGAAGAAATAGGGTAACTCGGATTTGAGTTTTTTGAATAAGAAACCAGGCAGGTTAATTTCCAGGAGTCTGATAAATTGACAGTCAGATCATCTGAGCTCGATCTCAGTGATCGAGGTTGATGATCGCTTGATCGATGATGAGATCAATGATTTCTTTGCCCAAGAAGATATGGATAACCTGTGTCTCAGAATTGAAACCAGCAGTGAAGCTATACAATACGATTTTGTTTCTGAACTACCCCCATCCCTAAAACATTTAGAGGGCTTTGTTGGTATAAGCCCTGATTTGAAACAAGCTATAGGCAAGACCGAAGCACCCGTTGTTGAGTACACTCAATCTATGCCTGCTATAGCACCTATGCACTGGGAGAATTGTCTTGACTAGGTAGAATTATAGTATAGAGACATACCATATTTACAGGCACAGTTAAAACATTTGGCAGCTCGAAATTCCTTGCTTGAAAGAGAAAATCAAGAGTTAAAGGCCTACGTTCAGTCCAACGGAGATCAGGCAAGTAAAACACCCAAACGAACCGATAGTGTGATTATCAAGAACGTAAGAAATTTCGATGCTATCATTAACTCAGAATTATTAGACCCTTCTTTGTCTAATATCTAAAAAGGTAAAAATGGTTTTGATTTGCTTTGATTTGATTCTGTTATAAAAGTCAATAAGATAGATTTATTTCAATTTTCTTGGTGAATATAATACTAGCTACAGATTCTCACGATTCTGTAGCCAGTCTATTTATGAATATTAGTTTGTATTGTTTTCTAAAATGAAATTTTGTTTTGTCATTTCCAGGAAAACAGTTATGATGCTATTCACAAGGAGAAGTAATCATGGATCATGCACTGCATATATTAGTAATTTCTCTTTTTGTTGATAAAACTATGACATTTATGTAATTAATTTTGATAAACAAACTCCTACAGGAGTGTTTCTTGTTATTCTATTTTCTGTAAAGCAATCTATTTTTTGGGGATTACCGTCTATATTGCATGATAAGAGGTTGTTAATCCAAGACAAGTTTAAATAGTGGTTGTTGTTTGGTAGTAAACACAACTTTTGGTTGGAATATAGTATGGACATGTAATTTCGGGAATGGATATGGGAAAGCAATTCACCATTGGCTTTAGACCTGTGTGATGCTTATTCCATTTGTGTTCTTCTATTACATCTGAATTATGAAATATTATTATGGTTGATTTAGTTGTATCTTTGTCATCATATGGTGTTTCATATTGTTAAATATTATAGACGTTGTCCATAATTTGTCATTCCATTTTGTGTGTGTGATCAATCTATCATTTGATTGTTATTGAATTTATTTCAGATATTAAATTATTGATAATATTAATACTCTGAATTGAGTTTCCTTTCATTCTTAGTTATTGATTATCATAAGATCATACAATTTTTAATCGGTTATCATTCCGTTGTTATGTTCTCACTCCAACACATCAAACACTTCTTTGAATTTATTCAAGAAGTACTAGTATTGTTCTATCACATGTTTCCCTTATAAGCAGGACAAGAAGGAGCTCAGACAACACATAAAGATAATCTCAGTTTAGTTGATCAGCTAAAGGTTAGTCTGTGTGTTATTTAATTAAATCATTTATTAATGAAACGATCATTGCATTAATTATCTTTGATTGTTTCTGAGTTATCGTTTCAATTGTATTAGCTTAGTATTTATTAGTTTAAAATATTTAAACATTCAAAAAGAAAACACAAGATTTGTGTTCTTTCTTTATCTTAGTTAGAATCACTATTACGAATATTCATTTCGCAAGATTACAAGTAAAACTTGCAAACTGTATATGGACTGCTTATAATCATTTGTATATATTCATGTTTCCATTTGAACATTTGTAATTAGTACATAGTTTGTTAGAATCATATCTTTAGGTAAGTTTCTTTCTTTTATTATTTTTAGAACTTAGTTGGCTAACAGAGCCATTAAACCCGTCGGGTCAGTTCATTCCAAACGGCTTGGGTTAATTAGGCAACCTTGGTTTGGTTTTGACCTTCCAGTTGACGGTGTGTCACTTACGCCCATCAACAGATCCTGGTACTCCACAAGCATCTCAAGAAACCTATTGGCCCTTGTTTATGGAATAAAGAGAAGATTCAGGAAGAAAGGTGAAGTATGAACTGCGCAGAAGGCACAGTGAATGAGAATGGGTCGAAGAGATCAAAGAAGCAGAAAAGAAGGAGCGGAGTAAGGGAAAACGAGTCGTTGAACAAGAAGATCAAGGAAGACAAATTAGCAAGGAATATGGATCGTGGAAAACTCAGCAAGCGGAAAAATCCACCAATGGATGCTTTGGAGCACCATGCGGGAAAGATGGAAAGACAAGATGGTGAATCCCTAAAAACATGGGTCACGTTGACCTAGGCTTTTAGACACCTAGGGTTTTGGGATCTAGAGTTTTGATACCTAGACATTTGTCATGTAATCTATAAATAAAGGTCTAGAGGACGTGGGATCGGTAGGTTATGAGTTCGTCGTTGTGGGTTAAGAGAATGATTATTGTTGTTGGGTGAGGAGAGTATTGTATTGTGAGAATATTCTTTTATTGTAAGATCTTCAGCTAGGTGCGAAGATCAACCTTGCAGCTGGGAGCACAGGGAGGGGAGAGAAGAAGAGAAAGAGAGAGAGATCTACAAGCTAAGTGCGTAGATAGAACTGTATGTTTTCATATAATATATCAAGAAACCCAGTTATGTGGATGTAGCCTTAGGGAGAGGGTGAACAACGTATATCTTGTTGTCCTCTGTGGTTGATGTTGTGTTCTTTACTTTCTGTTATTCTATTGTTGCATTATTGTGCTAGATCTGGGATATAACTGTGCGAAGTAGACTTAAGTTGGTAAAAAATAAATAGCTCTTTGTGTGTTTTTTGGACCCACTTGCATTTCCTCTGGTTATAGACACATGTGTCCTGCAACCCCCTATTGCTACTTCGGGTGAGACTGCATATGCTCCACAGGTGTTGCCAAAAGGACCAGTAGTTAGGGCTTGTTGGTGCGTTGTTAGAGTTAAACCCTGGGTCTGCCCCTGTGCTAACAAATGGTTCTGTTGCCAGGACCGAGATATTCTTAAGGGAATTTCAAGGTGGTTTCCATCGAAGATAGAGATTCAGAAGTGGATAGAATAACAAGAGAGAGACTTCGTTGAACCTCAAAATAAAAACCCTAAGATTAGTACAGAGGATTTGTTGGGAAGGTATATCTTTACCGATATACACGATATTTTCTTTGGATAAATTCATAAGGATCTATACGAGTGGTTAGCTAGGTTAGCAGATACCCGGTTTGAGATCAGATCTAGACCACCTGTGGTTTGGATGTCAACGTTGATCAAGAAGGTCAAGAGAGTTGATAACGGTGTGCCAAGAGAAGTAGATCATTGGTTTGATAGCACTATTGGAGGGTACATTATCGAGTTTTCTATTGACAGAGTAGAGTCTTATAGCCAAACAGAGACGTATTTCTTTAAGGGACCGAGAGGAAAAATTTTACACTTTTTGAAGTTGAAGATCAAGATGTTATTGCATGAGAAGAACATATTGAAGATACAATAAGTGGTTAGATTGAAAAGCTAATGTTCAGTCATTTAGACAGCGACAATGACACAAAGGTGGGACATACGTGCAGTGGGAGAACCTTCAAAGAGGTTCCTCTAGTAAACTTGTTTGAGCATAAACACGAACCATTGTCATAGGACGAAGGGTTCTACAGTGGAGAAGAAGAATATTTATTGAATGAGGAATATTCAGAGTCCACTAGGTCAGAGGAAGAGAAGACTGAAGAACCTCGTCGAGAAGAATCAGAAACTTCATGAACTGCACTGACTGTCGAAGTAAGTAATATTACTCCTCCTATTGTCTTAGAAGCGCTAAGTAACCAGAGTAGTCAGAATTATTAGAGTACTGTTACCATCAATTCAGTACATACTCAGTCAAGAAACCTAGGAAGATCTATGGTAGATGAAATGAGGCTACTTATCTTTAGAGGATATGGATCTGAAGATCCTGATTAGCACTGGTTTTTATGAGAAGTCGTATGGAGTATTAAGAAAATCAATGATCAAGTTGTTAAGAGAGATTAGTTTAGTACTACCTTAAGAGACTGTGCATTGAGCTAGTACATGAATTTTGTTAAAGGAGTTGTACAGCCTAAACCATTGAACGATATCAAGACTACGTTGAGTGCAGAATTCAAGAAACGCAAGTCAGAGTCATAGTGAATTACAGAACTGAAAGAAATCAAGAAAAGAGTAGTTGAACCTGTTTGGGAGTTTGATCAAAGGTTTAAGACCTTGACAGGTCGATTGAGTTTTCAGATCCCAGACGAGAAAAACAAGGAATCGTTCATTGTTTCCCTCTTGCCACATATCAGAGTTCCTCTAATGCAACAGAATGTTTCTTCATGGTCTGAGGCATTGGAGATCGCCATGAAGCTAGAATCAGCCCCTATGGGAGAATCCATCTCAGGTATGAGTCAAATTTTGAGTCAGCTAACTAGCTTATCTCTGTAGGTCGAAGATATGAAGAAACAAAAGGGAAAAGATAAAAGAGAAGACATATGGTGTATCAGATGCAAGTCAGAGGGCCATGACAAGGAACATTACCCCCTATTTCATGAGTACTTGGCCTCTAGAGATCTGAGCCCTTTGAAGCAGGTTACTCTACCCTGATGTGAGGTATGTAAAAATAGACATCGCCCTAGTGAATGCTATTACATGAAAAAATATGTCCATACACCTACCAATATTTAATACACATTTTGTAAATATGTGGGGCATGATGAGAAGGATTATAGGGCTTATGACCTCTTG
>JASDQU010560007.1:40407-56726 GCA_032191745.1 Picea mariana | reverse complement strand
CCAGATCAGTCTTGTAGCCTTTGGGCATTGCTGAGATGTAATTTTGAGCACTTGAGCAGAAATAAAGAAGCCTCCCCCACAGGAAAAAGGCCCGGAGACGTAGGCAAACATTGTGCCGAACTCCGTTATCAACCTGCGTTCTTATGGTTTGTTGTTCATTATTGTTTTCAGATCTACATATGTGTATTTGACTTATATAATCCTCTTATTTTCCTCATTCTTTCATTAAATTCTCAATGGTTAATGAATTCATGCAAGTTTTAAAAACTCAACCATAATCATAAAAGATCCTGTTGGATCACCCTTGGTTATAGAAGAAAGTGAATATTCAAGAAGAAAGGTGAAGTATGAACTGTGCAGAAGGCACAGTGACTGAGAATGGATTGAAGTGGTCAAAGAAGCAGAAAAGAAGGAACGAAGTAAGCGAAAATGAATCGTTCAACGAGAAGATCAAGGAAGACATATTAGCAAGGAAGATGGATCATTCACAACTCAGCAAGTGGCAAAAGGCACCAATAGATGCTTTGGAACACCACGTGGGAAAGAAGGAAAGACTGGCTGGTGAAGCTCTGAAAACGTGGGTCAAGTTGACCTAGGGTTTTAGACACCTAGGGTTTTGGGATCTAGGGTTTTGACACCTAGACGTTTGTCACGTAATGTATAAAAAAAGTTCTAGAGGACCTGGGATCAGTAGGTTATGAGTTCGTCATTGTCAGTTAAGAGAGTGATTATTGTTGTTGCGTGAGGAGAGTATTGTGTTGTGAGAATATTGTTGTATTATAATATCTTCAACTGGGTGCGAAGATTAGCCTTGCAGCTGGGTGCGCAGGGAGGGGAGAGAAGAAGAGAAATAGAGAGATATCTGCAACCGAAGTGTGCAGATAGAAATGTATGTTTTCATATAATATATCAAGAAACGTAGTTCTGTGGACATAGCCCTGGGGAGAGGGTGAACCACGTATATCTTGTTTTCCTCTATGGTTGATGTTGTGTTCTTTACTTTCTGTTATTTTGTTGTTGCATTATCGTGCTAGATCTGGGATATAACTGTGCGAAGTAGACTTAAGTTGGTAAAGAATAACTACCTCTTTGTGTGTTGTTTTGGACCCACTTTCATTTTCTCTAGTTGTAGACACGTGTCCTGCAACCCCCTATTTCTACTTCGGGTGAGACTGCATCTACTCCACAGGTGTTTTCGAAAGGGCCAGTAGTTAGGGCTTGTTGGTGCGATGTTAGAGTTGAACCCTGGGTTTGCCCCTATGCCAACACAACCTCACCTAGGCCCTCATCCCTTTGAGTGCCCAAAATGTTTACAAGCCACATATTTTCAAGGCCATTTAGGCCCCTGGATCTCTATCCACAGTAGCATCTACCTCCTCGTGCTCCCTTTCCCTCCATTCTAGCACCATCATGCCAGATAAAAGTTAATTTTTGAGTTAGCAACCATAGAAAACATTGATTACAAACTTGTACGTAGGATGTTGCATTTGCAGTCGCATATAGGGCTGAGTACACTCGCCCTGTATTTTACACAGTCCCGTATAACCTCACATATACGCGACCTGATGAATGGTAGCCCTTGTACACCAAATTACTCAATTTGCACCCTAATTTACTCAAATTTTGAAACCTAATTTAAAAATATAATCCACTAGAAAGGAAGAGGAGGGGAAGAGGAATTACCTCATCCAGACGGATTCCGATTTTTTCGCCCAACGCTCCCGCAATCACCAGTTGAAGATCGGAGGTAATTTGTTCCAATTTTCACTATTTGGGTAAAAAGTCAAATTGACATAGTAGTTTTTGTTTTGTTACTATTTATAACAATTTTTACCCAATTTCTATAGTTTTGATTCATTTTTTCRCCTAATGGACTAATATAGTAGTAGATTGAGTTGGTTTTTGTAGTTTTCACCATGGATTCTTGCGGATTTTAGCGTTATGTGGACAGTTCGTAACCACRGGTAGGTATTTTCACTACCCAGCATATAGGATAGTTATCCATTACACCATGCACTTTTGCATTGTCCTTTAACTGTCACTCATATGCCTTAGGTACGAACTGATTTTTTGTGACATAGAACCTTCCATCTGCTATAAGATGTGTCATTATCAAGTGGTAGAGACTTACCAAACATGGGTGCCCTAGTTAGATCCTCTGCTTCATTCGGTGCCCATGTAGAGATTTTTTCCATAGGACCAAGAGTCCCTTATAGATAATACATGACTTTATGTTGAACCTCATTTCTCACTCATAAACATGTTGACCTATACCTAGAGGACTCCCAAGCGAGTTCGATTTAAGCTCTTTTCCGACTCGTTTTCAAAAAGCAAAATGTTTGCCGAGTGAACTTGTTTCTTCCACAATCGTAAATTGGATTTGAAAGGATGTCTATTTGGTACAAGTTTATCACTTTTTCAAACCAAGTAGACTAAGATTACTAAAACGGAAATTTTTTGGCGTTAAGTTGTGATTGCATCTCATGCCCTTATTTGTAGTATTGAGCCTATTATTGGTTCTTGCTTCGCGTTATAAATTGTTTGCTTCAGCAGTTTTTCATCCTCAACCAAAAAGAGCCTTGTTTATATCCTCCACAACTTGACACCATATACCTAGTAGGGAACATTCCCTTGAGTGTCCATCTCCCGCATGCACCTCCTTGCATTGAGCATAGGTATGTTCCATTGTTGGAACTATTTTTGGTTACTTGCGACACTTGTTCCCTCCTTTGTCTCATAGCATTCATTTTACTATGAAAAAAAAAAATACGTGCAAGAAAGGAGTATTATATCTTATATTGGCAGTAGTCATGTTGCCTTTAGACAGAGCACAAAATTTTTTAGTCCACTTGTCATCATAATTTTGGCTTTAGCATGTCCTTCGAAAGTTGAGCTCATTATAGAGAGTTTACTCCYTGACTGGTTACTCTTCGATTCCCTAAGGATAATTTGACTGATGCCTCCTACATCTCATGGTTTCATCATTGAGTCTATGCTTCTTGAGTCTTTCATATGTCTCATGCTCTTGTTCAAAGGATGTTTATCAACCTGTGTCGGCCATTCCTCAGAAATCTTGACTTTGCATGTTGTCCATACCCTCAGTTTGTCTCAGAATCACATGAAGTTGTAGTCCTATTGTGCACCATGGTCCTACTTTCCTCATTGGTAGGTAACCTTGAACCCGACAGTCGACATTTCATTATTGGTCATTGACTGGGTGGTTTCCCTTGTGTTCGATGGCAAGAAATCTATTCACACATTAGGATTTGTGCAATGTCTTAGATTCCATTATCCTTATTGGTGGTTTCCTCTCCTTTGTCAATAATTTTCCCCATTGGATGTTATTCAGAGGGTCTTTTCATGTACCGCTTGCACCTGGCACACGTGAAAGACGCAGAGGGTCGTTGGTTCATGAACATGTTCTTCGTCTAATTTCCTCATGCTTAATGATGAGAGATGCCTTAATGCTCTCCTTTCATGCTTAATGATGAGAGATGCATTAATGCTCTCATTTCATGCTTAATGATGAGAGATGCCTTAATTCTCTCCTTTCATCGGGTCTCCTTCCATCGACTTCAGCTCATCTATTATGGAGACGAGACCTAGAGTCCTATGAGTGCCTAGAGGCTTGCATTCATTAGTGGCGGGTTCTCTCACCATCGATAGTTGGGAATACATCAAAGTCTCATGATCGATGGATTCTTCAAGTGTTCGACCCTTACTCCTTTATTCATAGTTGTAAGAATGTACTTAGTTCCTTGATACCTACTTTCATCATCGGTAGGATGTCTCACATTTTTTAATGTTATACCTCAATGACCAATAATCAAACGAAGTCTCATTGTGTTCGACCTCAACTCTTTTATTCACATGATGTAGACTTGCACCTTTGGCAGATTGTGTAGAAGACTTGAAGACATTAGTTTATAGTCGCATCTTTCCTGAGTTGTTGCTTCCTTTTCATTGGACCAGTACCTGTGTGACTTCAATGATCATGGGAGATCAGATTGTACTCCATTGTATACAGATATCTTCAGATTGATTTTGAGATTGGTTTCACTGGGCCTTATTCTTGACTATGATAGCCTTTGGTATGTAACCACATTTTTATTTTCCTATTCATGGCCATGGACAGTTGTTTGGTATATTTTCACATGGATCTGCAGTGTAATTCGAATCGGCAACCATGTATGAAAAGTCAATACAGATTGTAATGAGCAACTAGTTCATCCAGCTTGGTCTCCATTACTCCACTTCTGGGTCTTATAATGTATTTTGGCCATCGCATATACTCCTCTGACCTCACACATTAGGGGGCATTTGTTATAGCAAGATTTGACTCACCCCATGCAATCTTGTATAGAGGGCCTTTTTCTATTTCCCTATGTAGACTTGAAGTCGGTTTTTGTAAATCCCAGAGCTAAAAACATGATTTTTCCACATATATGCACCCTGTCTATATTATCACACACATATACACGAGTTGCACCACTACAACCCGCGTACATCAAGAAATGGGCCCAAAATTAAAAAATGGTGTTGTGTTTCCATGTCACGTCACGAGATCAATGATCTTGGCCTTCCATATACTGGAAACTTTTCGACTCGGCCCTTCAGTTCTACTTGAAGACTATAAATGGCCCAAATCCAAGCTATGGAAAAGAGGAGAAAGAATTCAACTTTGAGAGAAAATTTACTCTGGAGAAATTGTTCAGTTCACATTGAGTCTGCATCCCTTTGTCCTTTAAGTCTGAACACATTGTTCATCCCCGAATCTCTTCCCTTATTGATTGAGAACTCCATTGTCTCTCTTATATGAGCTTGCCTTTGGTGGAGGATTGAAGTGGTGGAGGCCTAGCTAGAAGGAACTTAGTTTCTCAGTTTTGAACCTTGGTGACACAAAATTTTGTAACCCATTCACTTCTGTTGATTATATCGTAATAGAAATATGCTTTTCTCATCCAATTAATATCTCACAAATATTTGAATTATTATTCCATGGGCGTATTTCTTATGAATGTTGATGGATTATGCTATTGAATGTGCTAACATTATATATTATCACCATATGCTTGTGTTGTTTCGTTTTTTAGGACTAGTTGCAGGTATATTGCTTTGGGTCAAGTGTTCAACGGTGGACTTCATCAAACATCTGGACAAGGTAGGCCTCTTATCTTGTCTTGTTAGCATATTTGTTATATAGCATACTTGAGATTAGAGTTGATTGTTGCAGTCATTTCTATTTGTTGTGGTTTACCCCTAGCCATAGAGAGATTTTCCTCGTAACACAAAGGAATAAAAAAAGGCATATGGGCCCTAATAGGGCACAATTAGTATAATTTTCACAATAAGAATGGGTCTTAGGACCCCTACCATGGTCGAGGTAGGAAAAAAAGGGTCTTAGGCCCTAAATAAATATTTTTGGGCTTAATAGGAATGAACAAAGATATCATAGACATTAGGCATAAGGGCTATGTTCTACAATACCATGGGCATTAAGCAAAGGGACAAGAATAATATGAATTATGAATGTTTACTCAGAATATCATGTGCACCTTCTAGAAAACAACACACTATTTTTAGCATGAATATGCTTCAGAATGCTCATGCATTCTTATAATGCATGCATGATCCTTAAATTAAAATTTTATTTAATAGGATTGTGAATTCTAAATTACATGTTTGTTGACTGTTGCTTCAAGTTTAGGTTGGGAATACAAACTTGGTTTGGGATGCAAAAACATCAAAAACTCCATTTTTCCTAATGGCTCTCAATATCTCTATTTTTTACTTTATTTTTAAATAAGCTATACAAATCCATCATTTATTGATGAAACTACATACACACTTATAGATCCTACTATGCAATTTCATATATATAATTTTTTTTAAATGTATTGTTTACCAATTTAAATTTATTTATATCTTAACATATATTGGAATCTTAAAATACTTATGATTTTTTTAGGCAAAGAAAAAATCAAGATTTTACAAAATTTGACTCTTTATAGTCATAGTTCATATCTACTATTTATCACCTTACCCATTATTTTTTTAAATTATGTGCTCAATAGTATATATGGAGATGTACAATTTTAAAAAAAAGAAAAAGAAAAAATATATATCAAGATCTACAATTAAAAATATATATATTGTTTGATTATGATAAAACCGTGAAACCTTAAATTAATGCATAACCTCATAATCACAAAGTTATATATATATATATATATATATGGAGGGACATTTTATGAGAGATCATCATTAAATTGCATTGCATTTATATAATGATGACCTTTCACATAATGCTAGAATAATTGTATATTATGTTGCATAGAAAATTCAAGACAAGAATGGATAAAAAAATATTAAAATTATGCTTAGCATAAGTGTTTTTTTTTTAATTTATTTTTTGCTATTTTATTATACATATGTTTTTCATGAATGTTATAATATAAATTAATTTAATTTTTAACATTTCATTAAACTTGAAAAATAATAAGAATAATTACATTAAACTTGAAAAACAGTAGAAGTAATTACATTAAACTTGAAAAATAGTTAGAGTAATTATATACAAGTGTTTTTTTAGATATTGATCTTCAATAAAAATATTTTTGATATTAAACATTGATAAAAATATTTTATTTATTTATTTAGTTCTATAAAGAAATATTAAGTATTGATAAAAAATATTTTATTTTATTATAATATTTCTATAAAACTTTTATTAAGTAACTTTAATTCATTTAAGAAAAAAATAATTTATTTAATAAATCTCTTAAATGTCTAAAAATAATTAAGAATTAAATGTAATTATTAGTTCAGTTGCTAATATCTCAAAAATGATATCTAACATAATAATATGTGACAGAGGAGGTTTGCGTAATTTAAAATGGCTTTGTTGTTAAACGAGGAATTGAATTTGATTTAGGTTGGTGTGGTCAATTATGTGTAATGGAAGTAAAAGAAATTTCTATGAAAACGAAGTCGAGACCGCCCACCTGTACAAAAGAATTCTTTCAAAGATCAATTCGGTGCACTCTCAAAATACCATTAATACGATAGCAATGGCGGTAAAGTTTTCTACGGATTGATTTGCAACTACAGTTAATTATAAATGAGAGAGGGTTTTTATGAATTGAATTTAAGGAGACAATTAGAAAAACAAGGGAGGTTGGACTGTGGAAACGCGGACCGATCCCTATAACCAATATAAACGACCTCGTGAGTAAACGACCAGAAAATCATACATGTCCTAAGTATTTCAATGTTCTCCTCCACCTGCACACTAATCTCCATTACAACGACCAAACCCTTCTTACAACTCTTGTGGAGTTGGTACACCCTGCAATGAGTCAATGGTTATCTCTTTATTACAACGACCAAACCCTTCTTACAACTCTTGTGGAGTTGGTACACCCTGCAATGAGCCAATGGTTATCTCTTTGCAATGGCGAATGGCCACGATTGTTTGTGATTTTTTATTCCACCAAATTATACCCCACTGCGAGAAAGGCAAGGGAATTCTTCTGCAGGACTGAAGATAAACGATCGGTATATATACAAATGCCAAAGCTTCCCAGCTGATCACAGCAATCTCAGCTAGGGTTTCATAGTTCTTAGCTAGGGTTTCATAGTTTAAGCTTCCCAGCTGATCACAGCAATCTCAGCTAAGGTTTTATAGTTTATAAGTAGAAGGACGAAAATGTTGAGATCAAAGACGTTGCTCTGCCCTTGCCCTTCCCCAGCTATGAAGTACTTGTTAATTGTCATCCTGCTGATCATCATTCAGTACCTGGATATAGCAGCAGGAAAGCATTGATCATCATTCAGTACCTGGATATAGCAGCAGGAAAGCATTGGCAGACAACCAGGAATTACAAGCCCAACTTAACTATATATACTGCAAATTATTTTTATACTGTGTTGGCTTTCATTGGGGGTGTTTGATTATATTAACCCAGTTATAAATGGATTGCGTTGCAGGTGAGGCTAAAGAACGTGACACGTCTTTGCTACACAAAATCTTTGATTACAGTGAATGGAAAGTATCCAGGACCTATAATTATTGCTCGCGAGGGAGATCGGGTTATTATAAAACTTGTAAACTACATCAAGGACAATGTCACTATTCACTGGTAATTATATTAATTCTCCTCACTCATAATACTCGAACAGGATGCATGCAGCAGCTCGATCTACTGAATAGTAGTATTGATTTTAGAGATCATGTATGCAGGCATGGGATTCGACAGCTGAGATCTGGATGGGCGGATGGTCCTGGTTATGTCACCCAATGTCCAGTTCAAACTGGAATGAGTTACGTTTATAACTTCACCATCGTAGGACAGAGAGGAACTATGTGGTGGCACGCACGCATTTCTTGGTTAAGAGCTAGTGTACACGGTGCCCTCATTATATATCCTAAGCCACACGTTCCCTACCCATTTCCCAAGCCATACAAAGAAGTACCCATTATTCTGGGTAAGTTTATATATCCTAATTCCTTATGGATGATATGGACCTTGTAACTATGGCGATGATATGGACCTTGTAACTATGGCAATGGCCAATGGTAAGAGCTCATCTCAGATGGAATTTAATATTTTTGAGTGCTCTCCTTCACTTTCCAGGAGAATGGTGGAATGCAGGTACGGAGAAGGTTATTCAACAGGCTCTCCAAATAGGGGTGGTCCAAATGTGTCTGATGCCTACACTATAAACGGATTTCCTGGACCACTTTACAATTGCTCCTCATTAATGGTAATTTTATTTAATTCTATTTTAAGAAACTTATTTATTTTATTTACTGGGTAGAAATGAGATGACACTCATTGACTTGACTGACCATGCCATGCTATATAGATACATTCGCTCTCAGTGTAGTTCCTGGGAAGACATATCTTCTTGGAGTCATCAATGATGCACTCAATGATGAGATTTTTCTTGCCATTGCAAATCAAAGTTTGACTGTAGTGGAGGTAGATGCAGTTTA
The DNA here is from genome assembly GCA_032191745.1 of Picea mariana. NCBI lineage: Eukaryota > Viridiplantae > Streptophyta > Pinopsida > Pinales > Pinaceae > Picea > Picea mariana. The sequence continues at coordinate 47,728 of JASDQU010560007.1, read as the reverse complement.
TGTCAATCCTTTGACACTCTTGTTATAACACTCGGCCAGACCACCAATGTGTTATTCACTGCTAATGCTATTGTTAATGTTGGTGGAGTTAAACAATTTTTCATAGCAGCTCGCCCATTTGCTACAAGTGGTGAAACATTTGATAACTCCATTGTTGCAGGAATCATAAGCTAGAATGTTCTCAACTCTACTAACTCCTCCACCATTATGATGCCAAAACTCCCAGCCCTCAATGACACAGCCTTTGCAGCCAACTTTAATGGAAAACTTAGAAGCTTGGCTAACTCACAATTCCCGACACTGGTTCCTCAGACGGTGGACAAGAAGTTTTTTTTTACGATTGGTCTGGGACTGAATCCTTGTCTAAAGGGGATGGGAAATGCCGCATGCCAGGCACCCAACATGACCAGATTCACTGCCTCTGTCAACAACATTTATTTTGTTCTTCCAAACACTGCTCTTCTTCAATCCCACTATTTCATTTATTTTGTTCTTCCAAACACTGCTCTTCTTCAATCCCACTATTTCAAGAAGATGAAAGGAATCTATAAGATGAATTTTCCAAACAATCCTCCATTCCCATTCAATTACACGGGCACTCCACCCAATAATACATAGGCTATGAATGGTACCAGAGTGAAAGTCCTTCCCTTCAATGCAACCGTTCAGTTGATTCTTTCAAGATACTAGCATTTTCAGCACAGACAGCCATCCTATCCATCTCCATGGTTTCAATTTCTGCATGGTAAGCCAAGGTGTTGGAAACTACAATGAATCAACGGATGCACCAAACTTTAACCTCATTGACCCTGTCGAGAGAAACATTGTGGGAGTCCCCAAAGGAGGTTGGGTGGATATCAAGTTCCACGCAGACAATCCAGGTAATATATAGATACAAAATCTCATCTCATTTACCATTCAACATTGCATTAAATCATACATATCGTATCATTGCATTGATCTGTTCTTTGTATGAGTAAATACTAATTATATTAATATTTGATTCTGGGTGAATGTAGGCGTGTGGTTCATGCACTGTCATTTGGAAGTTCACACATCATGGGACTGAAAATGTTGTGGGTTGTAAAGAACGGAAAAGGGCCCTTCAGTCTCTCCCGCCTCCCCCTCTGACCTTCCCCTTGCTGAACTCCTTCCCACTACACACCATCACGTTCATTTTGTTTTAGATATTGTTTACGTTTGGTTTTTGCTTATGAATATTTTACAATAAACGCATTGCCACCTTTTGGTCTCCTCGTTACTAACATGCAACATCAAACAACCTTTTCATCCAATCAACAAAGATGGCTATTTATTCAGGTTTGAAGGAATGCTTCACACTGGGATTTCAACAAGGGGCAACCAATCAAAGCTAAGTGAAACCGTATTAAATTGGCATGTATTAAATTAGAGTAAAGACAAGTACTTCATACATAATCCAATACCAATAAAAGAGTTTTGGGTTCTTCTGTGTGATCGATGACTTACATCTTTCACTTCCCGTTAGAATGATCATCTTTTAAGAGTGTTCTTTGAGACAAAGGTAATGTAAGGTTGTTGTAATACTTTAATTAAATGGAGAAGTTTATGGATTCTCTCTTTTAACAATTGAGAGTATTATTTTAACAATTGCCAGTATGAGAAATAAAAATCAACAATTTTTTTTTAAGCTAGGCTAAGCCTAGGCTGGGCCAGCCTCAATGTTGGACGGAAAAACTATCTGTCCATGAGTGGGAGACTAGAGCCTGAAATTCCTATGGGACAATCATATTCCCCACTGATGACTCCCACCCTTAACCTACATTATGTTCTAACAAGAGTATATTATAGGAGTTTTAGAGAAAAAAAAAGGAAATGAAAAAAGAATATTTTTAAAATTGAAATATAAGAATCTTATTATAAAACAAAGAATAGTAAGTACAGAAATCACTGAATATGACAGGGGAATGAAAAATAAATCATCTATTTACCAGTTGGCAATATGCATGTATATGATATCATAACATCATACAATACACTATAGTTTTAAGTATGGGTAAATTCTTAAAAAAAAAAAAACACTGAATTGCATTAGTATAAAGTAGAATATTGGAAATGTATTACCTACACTTTAGTAGAAAAGTATTAAATTTCATCTATCCACTACATTGCAATATGTTGTTATTAACAAAGTTGCAATGCTATTAACATAAAGGCTAACCAAACTGGTAGTTTGAATTAACAAATCAACACATACATTGTAGTTTACATAAGTTCATTGTGAATAGTCATTTTAAATACATGTAGTATTTGTTAACATCATCTAACAAAACTTATATACATAAGTTCATTGTGAATAGCCATTTTAAACACATGTAGTATTTGTTAACATCATCCAACAAAACTTATATAACATAACAAAATATGTCATTTGAACGAGTAAGCCATGGAAGACAACCATGTTCTAACTAGTAGATAACATGAAACCAACATAGTCTCATAGAAGCATCTACATCCATAAAAATAATATGTCTACCATATTCACTAAGAAAAAAGCAAGCAAAAAGATTTATATTATTTTTCATTCTAACTTATGAGCTTGCATGGTCGACATCATAACTTGACTTCATACCTCTTTCACTCAAAAACCAATCACATTTTGATTTCACTTACAAATTAAGTATACTATCAACATGCCACAAGGCATGCTAATTAAAAAATCTATAAAAAATAAAGCATACTTTCAACATCTCGCATGTTAATTAAAAATATATATAAAAAAAAAAGTGTACTATCAACATGCCACAACTGGCATGCTAATTAAAAAATCTATAAAAAAAAACTAAATTGTTTCTTCCTCCAAACAATTGAAATCTCTTCTAATAGAATAAGTGACTTCTTCCCTAATGAACTTAAGCATTTGAGCTTATCATCTAGTAATGACATCTTCTCAATTTATATTGGGTAAAAGAAGGATTAAACAATTTTTGAGACAACTTTAAAAGATATGCACGGTCATTTCAATTTTCATTTCACTTGTAAGTGGGCTACACCATTCAAACTAAAGTATAGAGGTGTTTAAGTTGAACCATACCTATAGTGGAATTGAAATAGACCTTTCAAACACTCAAAGTTTAAAAGACTGAGGTCCAAATGAAGAACCCAAGGCACAACTTCTATTACCAATAAATACATTTTAACATATGCAAAGGTTAAGGATGACCCTCCTCAGTGATGTAAGATGCACAAAACCATTAAGAATTCATGTGGGATTTCACATCAAATTCCTGTTAGCATAGATAAGAAGAAGAAAATCAAATGTAGAGACAAGTTTCAAATTTAATAATGATTATACATAACTATATATGTACATTGTATATAAATAAAAATAGATATATTGAGAGAACAAGAAGGCATGATGTTTGAGCCAATTTCGAGGATGATCCATTTGTGTAGGAATACTAACCATATAACCGTGTAGGAATACTAACCGTAAAAGTGGTTTGATATATGTACTAGCACTAGTACATATATCAAACCACTTTTATAATGGATATAAATAGATGATAGACATAAGGGTTTTGGGAGTTTAAATAAAATTCAATGATTCAATAACTGTGCTTCGACATAAATTGCATGTTTGTTGTTGAAGGCACTTATCAAGCCATTAATGATAGCACACATTTCATATTTCATATGCATTCAACCAATCACATTTCATCTGCATTCAACATATCAAACTAAATTTAAGGTTAATAAATGTAAATGGCAGCACAGATTTATAAAATTTGGAATGTTGGGCAATTGGTTTTTATCACTGTGCACATTATAATATGCAACCACTCTTAATTATGCTCTCAAAATACTCTTAATTAAAGCATAATGAATTGATAAAAAATAATATAAATTAATACACTTTTAAAATTGAAATTGAATATGGCGTAATGAATTGCTTAGCTCTCAAAATACTCTGAATTAAAGCATAATGAATTGATAAAAAAATAATATAAATTAAATACACTTTTTTTTCCTCGAGAAAGAGCATGAGAAACCCTCGAGTACTTCCCCACATTTCGTGGATGGTAAATGAGGTAAACCGTTCGGCCTGATTACGGGCCTAACCCGGTGGGGACATCAAGTGAGGCCCTATACAAGAAACTCATTTGAGCAAACAATGACACTCATCCACTTGAGCTAACCCATCGGGATATAAATTAAATGCACTTGTAATGAATTGCTTACAAAAATATACTTTTAAAATTGAAATTGAAGATAGATTGTCCTAGAGAATATGTGTCACCACGCAGGTTCAGTGTGAGAAGTAAAAGTAATAATTCTATCTACCTCTTATACATTTTCATTATAATATCATGGTTTCATTCCGAGATGATATTCACATAATCTACAAAATAATGTACAACGATTTCAAGGAGCAAGCATGTACTAAAGATATAAGTAATTTTTGACAGGTTATTATCCTTAAAAACATCAAATTGATGGTTATGTTAATTTGATGCCTATCAATTTCTACATTCTCTATTTCAAATGACCTGTCAAATACGATCTGATGAGGTTCTTTGTAACATCAAAATCCATGCCTGTTTCCAACTAAAAAAGTGGATCCTAGAACATGCAAAATCAAACAGTTGTGGCCAAACCCTAGAAATGTCAGCATGAGAATGACATTTTTTTAATCATAATTCAAAATGTGAGCGATATTGGGATCCAACAATCTAGGGATCCAACGATCCAGTATTAAAACCAATAGATGTTGTATTAAAACCACCACATGCATATGTCCTATATGAATTAAAACCAATAGTTGTTGTATTAAAACCAAGGTGATCCAAAACACTGCTTACAACACTAAGCAGATGCTTGATTTGTTTTCCTATATGAAATGTTAGAGAAGGTGATCCACATCACTTCTTACAACACCAGGAAAATGCTCCATTTTTTCGTGGACACTTCATTTGTTCTTGGGCATGAAGCAAACACGGCTCATGACATCCCACCAACTCATAGTAAATTAAAACAGTAAAAAACCTAAAATAGAAGTAGTAAAAACCCTTAAACGCACTCCACTAACAATAAAACCAAAGAACATTTATTAAAAAGGGCATTAATAATCCGATAGACTATTACTATGTTAATCTTCTTAATCACTCTTTTTAATGAAGAACGAACAAGTTTTTTCATGCAACGAAGTTAATGGTTAATATAAAAGCCCTTGATTTATTGTGATGACCAAGAATATTCGGAGAATATGAAATTGTGTCCATTAAAAACCCTTTTGTGATTAAAATACCATTAAATCTGACCATTTCCAATAGGTGTATGCCTCAGGTGTAATAAAACTTGTAAACCGCGTCAAGGACAATTCCATTATTCACTGGTAATCATTACTTCATTGACAATACTTACTTGGTAATTATGTGGATCGTTCGTAACCACGGGCAGGTATTTTCACTACCCAACATATAGGATAGGTATCCATTCCACCATGCACTTTTGCATTGTCCTATAACTTTCACTCATATTCCTTAGGTACGAACCCATTTTTTGCGACACAGAACCTTCCATCTGCTATAAGACGTGTCATTATCAAGTGGTAGAGACTTACCAAACATGGGTGCCCTAGTTAGCTCCTTTGCTTCATTTGGTGCCCATGCAGAGATTTTTTCCATAGGACTAGGAGTCTCTTATATTTAATACATGAATTTATGTTGAGCCTCATTTCTCACTCATAAACATGTTGCCTTATACCTAGAGGAATCCCAACTGAGTTTAATTTAAGCTCTTTTCCAACTTGTCTTCAAAAAGCGAAAAGATTGTCGAGTGAACTTGTCTCTTTCACACTCGTAAATTGGATTTGAAAGGACGTCTATTTGGTACAATTTTATCCCTTTTTCACACCAAGTAGACTAAAGATCATGAAAAATGACATTTTTTGGCGTTAAGTTGTGATTGTATCTCATGCCCTTGCTTGCAGTATTGAGCCTATAGTCGGTTCTCGCTTTGTGTTATAAACCGTTTGCCTCAACAAATTTTGCATCCTCAACCAAGCAAAGCCTCGTTTATATCCTTCGCAATTTGACACCCTATACCCAGGAGGAAACATTCCCCCGAGTGTCCATCTCCCACATGCATCTCCTTGCATTAAGCATAGGTATGTTCCACTGCTGGAACTAGTTTTTCTTACTTGTCACTAGTACATTTGGGTCAAATTCCGACGATGTGTTCGACGCAATTGCCACTTTATATTGTCGAAAGAACGACAAACAGCGGACCCCCTCAAACGTCATTTCACATGATGTCTATTTTTCGACGACATAGATTTCGTCGTAAGACCGACGTCTTGGAGGTGGCAAGACCAACGTCCTGAACGTGGCAAGAGAGACGTCTTGGACGTGGCAAGAGCGACGTCTTGGACGTGGCAAGAGAGATGTCCAAAACGTGGCAAGAGAGACATCTTGGACGTGGCAAGAGAGACGTCCAGAACGTGGCAAGAGAGACATCTTGGACATGGCAAGAGCGATGTCTTGGACGTGGCAAGAGAGACGTCCAGAATGTGGCAAGAGAGACGTCTTGGACGTGGCAAGAGAGACGTCCAGAACGTGGCAAGAGCGACGTCTTGGACATGGCAAGAGAGACGTCCTTAACGTGGCAAGAGAGACATCTTGGACATGGCAAGAGCGATGTATTGGTGGTGGCAAGAGAGACGTTAAGAGGTATCAGCTTCGACGTGGTTGCTATGGGAGCGACACTCTTGGAGGTGGAAAGAGCGACATCTTGGAGGTGGCAAGAGAAACGTCTTGGAGGTGGCAAGAGAGACATATTGGATGTGGCAAGAGCGACGTTAAGAGGTATTGTTGGCAATGGAAGTCACTCCTGGATTGCAACAGGAGAAGAGCTCGATGCCCATCAGTTTAATGTCACGATTTGTTTGTAAAAAGGATGATCAAATGGAAGTAAACTCAGAAAAATATCGTTTCAACTCTGAAACTAGGCCAAGCATGCATGGGCAAGTGAGGTCTTAGATAAACTTCAAACAGTGAGTTGTAATAAGGGTGAGTAGGGGGAAGACTTGTATAAGAAGAGTGCAAGGGTCTGTCGTAAACAACAAGTTTCCAACAGACTGGGAAGAAAGCATCCAAATGCAAGATCTTCTTGCATTCAAACACAAAAAACCAAAGAATACAACGATGCAACGATAAATCCTTTATCATGACATAATTGCAACAATTCATGCGAATCAGTCGATCATGAACTCCCTAGTATGAGATGAAAGCTTAGATGGAGTAGGAAAATTGTTTGTCATAAAACAAGAAATCTCAGATAC
>JASDQU010560007.1:731-40307 GCA_032191745.1 Picea mariana | reverse complement strand
AGGAAACTACCGGCTGAAGATTCCATTTGGGAAAATGAGTCGTTTATATAGAAGCATCCAGAGTTACTCAAGCATTGTGGACAACACTTGTCTCAAGGGGAGGGGTATGTTAAGCCCTAATATTTTCTCATTACCCCTTAATTGGGGCATATTACATTAGTAATGTTATTTTATTTATGTCAGCTTTATTCCATTAGTTGTAATTATACCTCCTAGTATCCTATATATACCAAGGAGACATTTTCATTTGGAATCATCTTGGAATTGTAAATTTATGTGGGCATAAGGAGGTTGCCCCCTTGAAGAGGCTTATTATATGAATTTCTCTCTTTTTCAAGGCATTGAGTACTTATTTTGAGGTTTTTCTATGCTATATTGATATTTGGTTCTTAACAAATGACAAACATTGACAATGAGACGTGCATGATGAACATTGATGAAAATGTGGATGATCTCAAATATTATGTGGGGACATCATACATCCTTGAGTCTTGAAACCCTCCCATATTGTCAAGGCATGTGTCTAGTCTAACCATGTCAAATTTTGACACATACATGAACATATTGAAGAAATTTCAACGTTGGCCCCATTCACTGCTCACTATGCGAGGTCGATGCAAGATGACATTTGTGATGGGTGTATTGGAAGTGCCATGACATTTCAAGAGAGTTCTGAAAAAGATTCTATTAATGGAAATGATGAATGATGAAAAAGAGACATCCATTATATTGAACGTTTATGAAAACATGGATGATCTCAAATATTATTCGGGGACATCAAACATCCTTAAGTATCGAAACCCTCCCATACATTCAAGGCAACTATCTAGTCTAACCATGTCAAATTTCGATGCATACAGGCACAGATTGAAAAAATTTCAATGTTGGCCCCATTCATTGCTCACTGTGCGGGGTCGGTGGAATAAATTTGTGATGATCGGTGTATTTTAAGTTCCATGTCATATTTCAAGATAGTTCTGACAACAATTATATAGAAGGGAATGACAAACATTGGCAATGAGACGTGAATGATGAATGTTGATGCAAATGTGGATGATCTCAAATATTATGTGGGGACATCATACATCCTTGAGTCTTGAAACCCTCCCATACTATCAAGGCATGTGTTTATTCTAACCATGTCAAATTTTGACGCATACAGAAACATATTGAATAAATTTCAACGTTGGCCCCATTCACTGCTCACTATGCGAGGTCAATGCATGACATTTGTGGTGGGTGAATTGAAGCTTCTGCGACATCAACTAGACTTGGTAATTCAATAATCAAACCCTCCTTAAGTATTATGCGGGGACATCAAACATCCTTAAGTATTATGCGGGTACATCAAACATCCTTAAGTATCAAAACCCTCACATACCTTCAAGGCAACTATCTAGTCTAACCATGTCAAATTTCGACACATACGGGAACATATTGAAAAAAATTCAACATTGGCCCCATTCACTGCTCAATGTGTGGATTCAGTGGAATAAATTTGTGATGGGTGTAATTGAAGTTCCATGTCAAATTTCAAGATAGTTCCGACAATAATTATATAGAAGGGAATGACAAATGATGACAATGAGAGGTCCAACATGATGAATGTTGATGCAAATGTGGACAATCTCAAATATTATGTGGGGACATCATACATCCTTGAGTCTTGAAACCCTCCCATTTTGTCAAGCCATGTGTCTAGTCTAACCATGTCAATTTTTTTATGCATATAGGCACATATTGAAGAAATTTCAACGTTGGCCCCATTCACTGCTCACTATGTGGGGTCGGTGCATGACATTTGTGGTGGGTGAATTGAAGCTTCTACGACATCAACTTAACTTGGTAATTCAATAATCAAACAAAGTGGTTAAATCCACTTTAACCAATAGAATCAACAATAGATCCACATGAGTTAATGAAGTAAATTTATTGATGGTTCATCCATTGGGGTTGCAAGCTAGGAATCAAACCTACTAGAAATTGACATTGGCAAGAGGAATCAAAATTATCCAGTTTGTGTTACTAGTGTTACCCCTCATTTTACATGAGGCCTACACTAGTATGTTTTCACTACTCTTGTGATTTTCATCACAAAGGTAGGTTTAAAAGTTGATCTTTGGATGGCCTAGGTGTTGTGATTGCATTTGATAAGACTATTAGTGATGTAGTCATGGATGGCTAGATGATGTTGATGCTCTAGTTGTCTTGATAATTGATTTCCTTTTAGACTAGTAGACTTGGTTGTAAAGTCCCTTATATGATCATTATTGGATAGTTGATGATACATGTTGATGAATGACTCCCTTTATGGAACACCCTAGCAATTTTTGGCTAAGTTAATATTATATTGGCATCTTTGTTTGCTTGGAATTATCCCCTTGATATCACTTGATTTCACATTCATTTAGGTTGATATGGTCTAGCATGGTGTGATGTTCCTGAGGTGAATTCCCTTGCTTATGTTGAGGATTCGTGCACATATTATGGTTTTTTATGACATGTATTACACCCTCATGTCGAGTGTTTCCCTCTTCTACATATTTGTATTCCCTATTACTTGGTGGAGGAGCCTACCATGGAATTCCCTTGCCTTGTGGGATTATTTCACACTTGTTTAGGTGAAATTTGGATATTACTCATCATCCCATGTGGAGCACTCACCCTCCTTGCATACATGTTAAGGGATGGTGTTATTTACATGTTAAGTTATGGTCTTAATTATTGATTGATGAGGGGCCACCCCTTTCTTTATGGATTTAGTTTATCATTGAAGGAATTTCACATGTGATCTTCATATATAATTTGATGCTTTATTCCATGGATCCACATGCTTGGAACTTGTTTTGAGGAAGACATCCACAATTTGAGGCCATTCTGCACTTTTCCATGCTTTGTTTGATGGGATGTTTCTCTTGAATGTCTCACACTTTATATCATTGGAGGTTTGACTTAATCCAAACTTCCAGTTTGTGGAGATGTCCACCTTTGGATGTTACATTTCATACCTTTTATTTCGTGTTGATGGGAAATCTCACATTGGGATCAGGAGGTTTCATGGTTTTATGTCCTAGATCATGAAGGAAGATGCCCACTTATGAATGTTTCTTGCACTTATATTTATGCTTATTATTGAGGACACCCACCTTTCTTGGAGCTTTATTGCACTTGTTTTCATTATGACTCCTCGTGTGGGTGCACAGCCTTGCCCAGGTTGTCTTGAAAAAGTTAAGTCGAAGCCAAAATTGCTCCTTATCTAGCATCTAGCTTGTCTTCTTTCCTAGTGCTCCCTTCTGTTGCCATTTTCTTACCTTTCATGTGGGTGGGTGCACCTCTTTCTAACTCGCCTTGCATTGCATTTGGGCGCTCCACCTCCTTTTTGCTAAGATTCCTCTTATGGGTGCCCCTCTTGCCAACTCGCCTTGCCTTGCCTTTGGGAACCCTGCCTTGTTTTCATTACGATTCCTCATGTGGGTGACCCTCTTGCAAACTCACCTTACATTTTTTTTTGGTGCCCTGCTTTGTCCAGGTCGTCTTGAAAATGTTAAGTCGAAGCCAAAATTGCTCCTTATCTGACATCTAGCTCATCTTCTTTCCTAGTTCTCCCTTGTGTGGCCCCTTTCGTGCCTTTCATATGGTTGGGCGCACCTCTTTCCAACTCACCTTACATTGCATTTGGATGCTCTACCTCCTTTTTGTTACGTTTCCTCTTGTGGGCGCCCTTCTTGCCAACTTGCCTTGCATTGCATTAGGCACCCTGCCTTGTTTTCATTACGATTCCTCATGTGGGTGCCCCTCTTGCAAACTCACCTTGTGTTGCATTTGGGTGCCCATCCTTTCCCAGGTCATCTTGAAAAGGTTAAGTCGAAGCCAAAATTTCTCCTTATCCGGCATCTGTCTCATCTTATTTCCTAGTGCTCCCTCGTGTGATTGTTTTCGTGCCTTTCATGTGGGTGGGCGCACCTCTTTCCAACTCGCCTCGCAATGTATTTGGGCACTCTGCCTCATTTTTGTTATGATTCCTCTTGTGGGGCGCGCCCCTCTTGACAACTCACCTTTCCTTGACTTTGGGCACCCTGCCTTGTTTTTGTTACGATTCCTCAAGTGGTTGCCCCTCTTTCCAACTCCCCTTCCATTGTGTTTGGCCTCCCTACCTCATTTTCATTATGATCCCTCATGTGTTCTTACATAAAATTCACCTATAATGTGAGACACAAAATTTCCACGGAGATAAAATATATATATATATATATAAATTTAATAAAATAAACAAAACAAAATTCTTAAAACCTTTAACCTTAAAACCACCAACTCTTAGAATTCTTAAGATCTATATAGACTCATTCCCCTTAACACTTATAACCACTATCCCCTATAAATCCTAACCCATATAACCTCTAGAACTTCTAATCATTAAAAGTTAATTTCTATATCTTCATAACCCTTGATTCTTATAACATTTATCACATGAAACCCTTATCCCTTATAACCTCTAATTTACTCTAAAGCACTATAATTTTTATCCCATATGGCTCATATCACCACTAACAAGTATAATCACTAATTAAATCTTATAACCTCAAACCCCTATAATTGTACAAATCCTAACACCTACAAAACTGATATACCTTTATCCCTATTATCTCTAACATCCCCAACCCCTATAACCCTAAATATATAACCTATGACCCATATAACACTTAACATATAACTTCTACAACCCACAAAACTAACATAAACTCCAACCCCTAATAATTATCCCTTATAACTCTTATAACCCCTAACCTATAATAGGTATAAGTCCTAAGGCATAACTCCTACCCAACCCCTAACATGTATATCATGTAACCCTCATAAACTCTAGAATCTAACTCTCAAACCCTTATAATTGTATAACTCCTTTAAATTTAATGCCTAATCCCTAATGTTTGTAACCCTTGACCCCTATAACATTAAACCCTTATGATACCTAATACCTAACCCCTAACCCTTGTAAAAACTATAACCTCGAATCATTAAAATTATTAAACACTATAACCTTTAAACCACTACCTCTTATGTATAATATATATAACATAATGTTATAACATATATCAAATGTGTGTTATAACATATATGTAACATACATGTGATATATGTTATAACATAACTATACACAACAAAACCAAACTAAGAACCGTGTGGTCCCATTTACACTCTACTTTTCATTTTAATGATACATTTACCTACGCGCGAGACTGTCGAGATCAGGAAATTTCGAGATCTGAGGAGAGGGAAGTAGTTGCACCTTCACGAGACCGTCGAGATCAGGAAATTTTGAGATCGAGGGGAGGCAAATAGTTTCACTTGTGCACGAGACTGTCGCGAGACATCTATGAAATTGATCAGGCGATGTTGAGACTGAGGGAGAGGGCAAGGATCTGTGAAATTGATCAAACGATGTCAAGACTGAGGGAGAGGGAAAGGATGGTGAGTACCTTTGTACACTCGAATTCAAATTGGGCATAAACTTGAATTATCCTTTATCCTACGTTTGCTTTTGTGTGAAGTGATTTTTTCCTACCAATTTGAATATCCATATTGAGGTCAATTTGAACATTTGTAACCCTAGGGACTGGAAAACATGCACCATTCTTCTCATCAAATGAAAATCTCTTTAACCGGAGAAAACCCTTTCGAAAACCCCTTCAAAACTCTAGAGAAACCCCTTCGAAACATCTCTCAACATCCATGGGTTCACCAAACCAAGTCAGCTTGTCCCTAAATCGAGCCTACACCTGCACACCTGCATCAACTCTCACACTTCATTTGCATCCCTATTTTCACCTAATTCTCTTGCGCATATTCTCTTAGTACCTAGGTGTGGACCTTGGGAATACCCTTACGCCAATGTTAGAGTAAAACATAGGCATGCACTATTTCCCTTCTTGTGCCTCCACTAGTGCTTGTTGTGTCACAACCACAACCAAGCGTTGCACCCACCACATTGACACCAAAACTCTATTGAGCCCCTATGACACAATGAAATAGTACCAGGCCTATCCTTGGAAAACAATATTATAAATATAGTGTCTTGTGTGTGTGTGTGTGTGTGTGTGTGTGTGTGTGTGTGTGTGTGTGTGTGTGTGTGTTGAAAAAACAACTCACGGATGAATGTCTCATCTAGTTTTATCTAATTCTAATTCTGCTAACTTTGATGTGCACTTACTAGTTTTTGAAAAAGATGTGATCTTTGATATTTTCCTTAAAATGGATTTTGGAATTTTTAAAATAATGTATTTTTCATCACCAAATTATGTAAGTGAATTTTTACCATTAGGAGAAATATGTCTCACTTGTGCATTACATAATCAAATTCTTGACCTTTCCTATATTAAAGAGTACATAAGAGACCCCTCCAGGAAATATGAGGATGAATTAATAGGGCATTGGGACCTCTTCAACCCCAAGCCAAAGTGAAGGAAATATACATGGAATAACCAAAGACTATGGTCTAGGAACATTTCAAAGAAGCTAGAAAACTTTGTTATTCAAATTTATTTCCTCTTGGACATACATCATCTCGTCCACATCCTCACAAACCAATTTTCCTTTATATACAAGTAGAGAGATTTACATGTTGATTCCTTTCAAGTTTAAACCTTTATGGATGTAGAAATAGTGAGCTTAGGAAATCATTCAACAAGTATGAAAAACTCCAATTCATTTATTTTATTCACTACCTTCACCAATTGTAACTATAGTCAGATACAATAAAGAAAAGACACTTCTTTATCATAGTGATATGGAAATACAAATACAATGAATGGATGTACCTTGGAAGAGAAGATGCCAACAAAAAATGGCTTTGGTAATCCGTCAAAAAGAATTATAACTATGACCACATCTCCTAACAGTGATGCCCACAATGAAATATACAAAGACATTTATTCACACCATGTGGGTTCACACTCGGTACCTTGGTACCAATCATAATCATTAGTGGGTGAGCTCACATTTGGCAGATATTTCCAATATTGATTTATAACCTAAGAGTTTAGTTTTAAATTGGTTGTATGTCCTCTTTTGTTCAATCCTCTTTAGATAAGGAATTTTTTCTTGGTGCATCTTATTGAAAAGGAAACTAGGTTTCTTCTTGGACATTTAGATTCTAAGTCCTTAGGTGGATTTTCTTTTGCTTTCTAGCTTTCAACATTATCTAGGAGTTTCTTCTACACTCCCACATTGTATTGACATTGGATGTATCTTTTTGTCCCATTGACCTACTTTTGTGGTCATTTGTTGGACATTAATAACATTATCTTATTTTATCTACATCTCTATCAATTGTTAACAACTAACCATGGATGCCTTTTCAATTTCAACAAGTTTTTTGGGATTGAATCACCCTCTTCCATCTTCATTAGGAATCCACTAAAGTAGGTTGGTCAACTAAAGGACAAAAGAGCATTGGTGTTGTCAATGAAAGTACTTCCAAGAGAGACCAAGATCACAATAAGTCAATGAAATATGTTACATGAATCATTTCAAATAAAGATGGTCTAATCGTAGTACAAAGTTGGTTTGTTTGCATGCTTGACTCCTAGATTAATTAGCATGTGTTGTTTGTTCTCTTTAGTTGGCCTTGGGATTGAGTCTGTGTCTAATGGCATCAGTTCTGGGGTATTCCAACTAGCATCATGTGCTATTACCACCACTTTTTGGCATGTGTCATTTGACTCCAAACATGCCCCTATAATTCCCAATAGTATACCAATAGTAATAGAGCATAATACAAATGTGAAAGAGTAACACTATGGTAATCATTATGAACTTACTATGATACCAACAGGATACTAGTAATGAACTAGTGTTACATATTGATTGAATGATTGTTTCTGTCATTAATGGTGTTATAGGACATACAAGAAAACATTTATTTTTCAGATCTATCTTCATTGAGTGAGGAAAGTTCATGTAGAATAGAGGTAAGTGAGACATCTAGTAGGTCTAATAGGTGGAGATCAACTAGAGGTGAGAAGATTAGAAGAAAATTCCATAGACGCATGGATTTTTTTCTTGCGAAAAGGGGATCATATTCTTATGATCATGAGAGCATAGACGACATTAAGGTGCCCTTGAGGTACAAACATATATTGAAACGATGGGTACCCAAGGATCTTCCTGAAATAAACATTGATTTTTGTGTAAACAAAAGGATATACCGGATTGCTCCATCGTTATTACATGGTTTGGGGCTATTTTCCATGGATGGAATAAAGGTCTGTTACGACAGATTAATTGAATTTATGGAGTAGGTCGAACCCTGTTATTTCTACAAAGATTGGATACGAATAATCCAATATACAAAAAGTATGTGAAGATATCGCTTGGCTGTAAATTATATACAGCTAAAAGAGAATGATCAAAATAAAGGAGAAACTATCTATATTGATGGAAGGCCAAAAGCAACGAGGAATATTGTAGGGTTTATAAATAGTACATGACCTATGACCACAAATAAGCGACCCAATTGCATATTTGAGGGGCGTGAAGGAAACCGTGTATTCGTATGTGCAATAAAATTAATAGCTGCAGGGGAAGAGTTATTGATTGATTACAATTTGAATCGAATAGATACAGATGTTTCTATTATGGGGGCGGTACGTATACCAATTTACCCAAACTGTAAGTAATGACTCTTATATTTTATGATTTTCATTATGTTATTTACAGTGTTAATCCATTTGGAGAGTTTCGGTCTGTTTACTCAATGTGGCCTATTTTTGTTATCAACAATAACATTCCTCCTTGGATGTCAATAAAGAGGGAGGATTTATGATACATTTGAATTTATTTCTCATGATAATGATCACAGTTCTAATTTTACTATAATGTGGCAGGCTGATCATGGTAAATCAAAAGAGGCCTCAGAACAGGTAAACGAACAAAAAAATTTGAATTGCATTTAATGTGGATTTTATTTATGTGGCGATCGGTTATTTTATTTGTTTACATAACTGAATTATCATTTATTTTGTTGAATATGTAGTCGGTGGGACATGATTTTGATGATGATTCATTCAACAAAAGGGATTTGTATGAATCCCATGACCCTATGGTTTTAATTAGAAAAAAGATCAATAAAGCAAACAAGGAACTAGCTCACTTGTTAGATATTCTAGATCAAACTCCTGAGGTCGAAGAGAGGATCAAAGAAGTTATGACAAGGCTTAAGACATATAAGGTAATAACCATAATTTCAAGTGGTTTTATTTTTATGTCATAAGATTGATTATGAAAGCTTGATTTTTAACTTTTACAATATCTAAACGAAAAAATGTTTTCTTTTTTATATAGAGATTTTTGGATCATGTTGACACCGACATGCATGGTGTCGGTAGTAGTGGCGTTTCACAGATGCCACGGGGTCCCGATGCAGGCCATCGTAAAGTTGTCAGGATGCAGCTATTCAGATCGCCACCTTCCACACCATTAGGTGGGAGCCACAACACACACACCAAGGAAGCGGCCACACAAGTAGGCTCTGGAGGTAGTGATAGAGATAAGTCTGATGATTTGACCAACTATATGGTTGTTTTTCATAAAGAAAGATGTGTGACTAGCATAGGGACCCTTAAGGGCATATTTATGGTCAACGAGGAAGGGATTCCATTAAAGAAAGTTAAATTCTTAGGTAATTTTTAAAATTTTAGTTTTTTCATGTTCTCTATGTAGACAAATATAAATCATCTAAATTAGTATTTTTAAATTAATAATCATATAATCATTTTGCGTGTAGGGAATAATGATTTGTATAGGTCCTTGGAGAAAAAGGCGTTGTTGATTTTGGGCCCACCATATGGGAGAGGTGGAATTCCCAGAATTCCAACCTCAAAAAAGAATTGATGGATTATCTCGAAAGCCTTTTTGGTGTAAACACATTTAATAAGACCTTGGTCACTGCTGTAGATGGCCAATATTTAAAATATACGTAAGAAACATATAAGAAGAACTTGAAACAAAACAATAGGTACGAGCATCCTCTGATGATTCCAGAGAGGGAGTGGAAGGCCCTCATTGAGGAAGCAAAAGAGAAGAAATTGACAAACGAAGGTAAAACAGTCTTTGGTCCCAGAAGGTAAATTACAATTTCAATTCAATACCTTCAATTTTTTTTAGATGTAAATAAAATTGTGGTATATATTAACGTACTTGAAAATTTTGATGAAAGGTTGACTGAAACGTCAAAGGAAACAAAAGAAAGGCTTTCCAAATGTGGCCAGCACAGGCTAGGCCAGGGCGGGTTCTTGAAGTTGCAGTCACGAATTGTAAGTACCTAAATATATTATTTGTATCGCCTTAAAAATTTTAGGTAATTGCAATGAATAATATTAAAAATACATACTCTTATGCAATGCAGGGTCACGAGTTTGGTACTGAAACCATAGAAGAAGACCTCCATCTTGGTTACAAGTATGGCTATAAAGTTGTAGTTGAACATCGAAAAAGCTTGGGGCAGTTACCAAGAACCACTTTGTAGGATAAGGTAAATAAAATTCAATCCACATTAACCTTTATTATTAATATAATACAGTCATGTTGGATATCATCAATAAATTTAATGTTTTACAACTTGTTTTATTCAGGGGAGCAGCATTGTCAACAAATGCACTAGTATTGGAGAGCAGTGCGTTGATAGCAGTTTGCAACCAGAAGATGGTTCTCACATGCAGTCTCAATATTCCACAAGGGTGTAGTCCCACAATGGTGCTATGACCGAGCTGGCACATGACAGTAATATGGTTGTATTTTAATCATATACTTAATAATTTCGTAGTTATACATTTTGTACTTCTATTTTTTTGTACTTATACATTTATGATTGTCCTTATAAATTTTGTGGTCTCAATGGTAGAGAATGTTGTACTTGAGGGTCATATAGTTGAAGAGGAGCACGCAGGGGAAACCATTCCAACGGTGTCGACTAGTGCACTAGGTAAATAATGACATTGCAGGTGTTTTTTTAATATTATTGAACTAGTTCAATGATATTTAAAAACTGGCCATCTAAATTTTGTATTTTTTTCTTTTGTAGGTGATGTCTCATCATGGTAGCCTCCATTACCCCGTGAGTACCCCGCGACTAGGCGTTCTTTGCATGAGAGGACGCAATCACAATCATATTTTGAAGAGCACCCAGAGAACGAATATGTAGATATTGATGAAATGCTTAGGAACTATAGAGCTAAGAAGAAGAGGCTGACTAAAAGTACTAAATGATGATGTACATAAATATTTTAATAACTATTTAATATAAAATCTATTTTCTATGAAATACCTTTTTCTACTTGTTGGGTTGCCAAAATGTCATTCTTTTACCAACCTTTTACTTCACTTTTCACCATATTCTGTTTCCCGCAGCCTTACATTAAGACCATTTTCATGATTACATATGAGTTTAGCCCTATTATTTTCTAAAGCATTAGTTTTAGTATTTTGAGTGAGTTTATGATTAAATATTGGAAAAATAACATGTTTTCACTTATATATCAAAGTAGGATGAGTTCTATGATGTTTACAAGTAAATTTTAATACTCCAACCAAGTCATATGATGGAATAGAATAAAGCCTCTTTTCACATCAATTTCCATTCTCTAGTTTTTAGATGTAAAGTGCTTTAGTGTAGTGTATGATGTTATGCAATAGTTGTTACTTTTTTCTTAGGAGAATTGAACTCACTCCAAATGGATCAAGGAAACATTTTATTTCATTGTAAACAGTTGTGAATATTGGTATGTATATATGTTCGTTTTTTATGTAAATATTTCAATAGATTTATATGTTGGGTATTGGGGAATTGAGAGTGATGTGAGGGGGGGGGAGAGGCCACAAGAGCTTATGCCTTCATGTGGTTGGCCATGTTCAATAGAGAATAATTTATTGGAGTCATTTAATCTTGGAGCGAACCTCCCTCGATCCAACAGAGAAAAAACAAAGTCAATGTTGACTTCGTTGCTGCTACTTCAAATCAAGGGAGGCAGTTTGATCAAATATTAGACGCGTGGCTCCAATAAATTATTCTCAAAACCAAGAGAATATCATTCGGGTATGTTCTGACACTCTCGTAAAAATGCATCTTAGAATAAATAATGCGCTACAAATATGACTTGTAATGATTTTTTAGATATTTATGGAGGTTGAATGATTTTGGAAGATACTTTAATATCTTTCTTCATCGATTGAGGGAAGCTCAAGACTAACAGAGGGTCATACAGCTGAAGAGAAACACTCGGGGTCAACCATTCCAACTGTATTGTCGACCAGTTCATCAGATCAGTTGTGATTGCTCCTTTCAACATAGTTTATATAGCCATCAATTCTAGTTATGTTTAATGTTTTATGAATTGTTATGTGATTATTTATTACTTCTCCTCATATCCAAGAAAATTAATACACTTGTGCACTCTATCAGAGAAATTTGAATTGTGTTTCTCCTTTGGAATATGAATATAATAGATGCTCCCAAATATATGCAATTGTTTAACAGTAGATATGCAATCACTCCATGCTTCCTCTGGAATAACATTCCAAATAATTTTAGTCAAACTTCTACTGATCAAATAAATCGAACAATTACAATGTTCAACCATTTCTAGTGAATATTTATGTACTTCAATATGCAATGTGCCATGTCGTAAATAACATGATTCTCGCACTCTACAACTCCATTCTATTTTGGTGTATAAGAGGTTGTGAATTGCCTCTTAATATCATTTTTTTGTAGAATGAATCAAAATTATTTGACTTGTATTCTCCACCACTATCAAATATTATGGCTTTTAAAAATTTACCACTCTACTTTTCAACTAGATCCTTCCACTCTTTGAAAAATTAAAATGCATATGCTCTCTTATCTAGAAAATAAAGTGACACATTTATGATGTTATCATCAATTAAGTTCATAACATACATCTCACCTCCAACATGCGGTCTACTTGCTAGTACTAACTTTGCATGCCACACTTTTCCAATAGGGAAACTCTCACGCATTTTCTTGCATAAATTGAATAGTACTAACTTTGCATGACACACTTTTCCTATAGAGAAACTCTCTTGCTAAGAATACAAGCACAAAGGTCCTATGTTTATGGTAGTCCATACACTATGTTAGTCACCAATAAAAATATTTATTGCTTGAGGCCAAGTTTCCAAAAATATTGCAGACGTGTTAATTGATTTAGAAGCCAGGTAAAATAAGAGAAGGTCTAAAGATGGAAAGAAATGTTAAATCTAGCATAAGCGCTAATTTGATCTGGCCTGAAAAGTCATGAATCATGATCCGCCAAGATCAACGGTCGGGAAAAGTTGTGGAGGTTAAATTTGTGCGGAGTATAACACCTAAAATGGGTCCTGCAATTTAAACCACGGGTTTCTCTCAAGGGTATGTGGCATCACCAGGCGCGTTGCAAAATGAAAGGCGGATTTCTTCAAAACCACTTTCTCACACCCTCGTAAAGTTGAAAAGTATAAAAGTTCATCAGTTGATTTATTTCATTTGTTTATTTCTTTCGAATACTGGAACCGTTAGAACCTTGGTGTGGCCACCGTTTTCCACTTGCATCCCAACAGTACACCATTTGCACACCATTTCTGCTCGTTTCTAGGTATTTACATAATAACCATGGATCCCATTATAACCTCAGTGACAAAACAAGAATCTACAACAATAGAAGAATCCATAATTGACAGGGACGCAGATGTTTCCGATGTTGAAATCGCCATTTCCCCTATCTCTGTGTCCATAAGTAATTTGTTTGATATAATCGGTAAAAGTATGCCATTCCTAGAAGCAGTCTAGGCCACCATAGTACCCTATGCTGTCAAAATTGCTTTCCCGTTCCCTGAATTTGTAGGTTGGTGCGTTGAACAATATTCTCATGAAGAAAGGGTCATTATCAATAAACAGGGGTCTCAGGTCTTGTGTAGGATAGAAGTTCTATCAATTCGAGAATCCCTCGGTATATCAGAGTCTTTTTCTGCAAATTTTGAACCATTCAATGAAGAGAAATTGATTAGGGTATATAGGGAATGTCCATCAAAAGTCTAAAGCTTGTTTTTACAGTAAATTGTCAAACCTGAACAATTTTTAGAAAGTCTATCTGTGCCATTGAATGTCAATCTAATGGTCATTGAATTCCAATGGGTCTGCTCCTTATTGAGTCAAGTCTTTGGGTTAGACAGTGACAAGGATGTGATGGAAGTCATGCTCGGTTTCCTTTTGACCTTTTTCAAGTCCGACTCTGGTATGTCAGTCCATATTAACTTTTATAAATTCCTAGTTGATACTATTCATAAATAGATAGTGAATTTCCACTCCCTGAGGCATTTTAGATACTATACTTATCTGTTGAAATTTTTCCTAGCAAGTAACATCAGATAATTTCCTGAAGCAGCATTCGTGTCAACTAAATGAAAAATAATTACATTTCTCATCTTCAATAACAAAGTTATGTCCAGGATTTATAGTCTAATTTTCAATACTAGCCTGCCTAGAGTTCTGGATGACATGAGAAATTATCTACAGCCAAATCCAGAGAACAGAGTGGGAGATTGGGTATTATTCATGCATTCAATAGTAATCTAGGTTTATGGTTGTCATGAATCTCCTTACCTATTGCATGTTTTTCTAACTCCTAGAATCTTTTCCTGTGAATTCATCAGGCAAAGAATTATATCTGAAACAGATCATTTCCTAAAGTTGCATAGAGCCTCCAACCTTAAGTTCCCTTTTGTCATTGGCCCCTTTATTTTCAAGTCTAGATCATGTTTATCTCATGTTCAATCAAATCTCAAAGAGTTTAGTTTTGCACAGTTATAGGGAAGAAGGTATGATCCACACCAGATCATATCCAAAAGAAGACAGATGAACAAAAATGCTCCTTATGAGCATGAACAGGTTGAAGGTTTTGATAAGTTGGCAAATCTAGAAGTTTGTGTTGATGTGGAAGTGACCCTGCAACCAATTCAAACACAGTAAGTGGAAGTAACCCGACAGCCAATTCAAACATAACAAGCTCCTCAGAAGCTAATGATTAAAGTTCCTAAAACAAGTGTTTACAGCAAGAGAAGCATTTTAGAGGCTATGGACATTGATGACCAACAGACTGTCAAAAAGAAGATGAAGGTTACACAACTAGCACAGATTGTGGATTTAGAAGATGAAGAGTCTAGGGATTAAGAAAATCTAAATATGGTGGAAATTGGTACTAGCATTGTAGAGATTGAAGAAGAAAATAAACTCCAAAGTGAGGGCAGCTCAAGAACCTTTTGCAGTAAGAAATATCTTTTTGATAAAACATTGAGGTCAGCTTATCATTCTAGGGAATATTTGGCAAAACAGTATGCTGAGAAGGAAAATATAGCTTTGGGTGAGATTAAGGATTTATTCCCTGAAGTGGAAACAGTCTCTCAGCATAAATCTTCTATGTTCACAGTAAGAGATGTTGAAAAGAAGACCTTTAACATTGTAGTTGCAGAAGAAGACAAAGTTTCTGATATAAAGATAAAATATGACGACATAAGTGCCCCAGACAAGGTCAAATTCCACAAGCAAACTAGTGACCTATTATATTCTGATTACTTGAGCTTGAACTTGAAGAATTCAAAATTTTCATATTATGCGGAAAAATTGGAAATACAATTGAGGCAAGAAAAGGCATCTAACAAAGCTTGGAAAATTTAGGTTAAGAGGTTGGAGTCTGAAGGTTCCCAAGGGGTGAAGTCTTCATTAGATGAGAAAGACAAAATAATTCAAAGTTTGAAGAAAAGATTGAAAATGCCTGCTACAGAGCATCCACAAACAGCAGAATTGGTAGTTCTTGAACAGGAAAAGACAACACTTCGTCAAGAGACACTAGATTACAAAGATAAGGTGTTGCAGTTGGAACAAGAAAAGGTGAAATGGTCATAGGAAAAGACATAATTGATAAATAAGGCTACGGTTTCATCTCCTACTGCAGAAATTGGATCAAATACTGAAGAAATTGTCCAGTATATGTCACAAGTTAGCCTGAAGGAAGGAGAAATCAAAGGACTGAAGGAAAGTGTAGAGAAATTGAAGTAGGGGATGCATGCAAAAGATGAAAGGATAGCTCAATTTCAAAAGGAGAATGCAGTATTGTAAGAGAGAATAAATCAATTGAAAGTGAGGTTAAGGGGCAAAGGTCTGTTACAGGGGGCCAAGCATATCATTTGGGACTCTATAGTTGTTGGAGATGCAAAATTCAGATGATATTTGAATTTCATTAAGGATAGAGACAGCATAGCCATTACAGCCAAACATAAGTGTACTTTTGTGAATGAAAACTTAGCCAAAAAGCCATCAGAATGGGTCGAGAACGCCATAAATTTACTCAACTTTGTTCCTACTGTAGACCTTCAAAACATTGGAGTTAAGGACAGAACTACATTGATTATTTGGGTCAAGAGGTTTATCACCAAACATAACCTTTTGAAATCAGTTCAAACTAAAGTAGCACAGATGGAGCAGAGTGTACAGGAGTTTAAAGATTTATTTGAAGAATTGTTTATCAAAGGTATTCCACAATTTTGGGATGGAAAGGGAAAATTGTATGACCAGGAAGAATACAATAATCATTTGACTCAGTCCAGAATGGATCATTCTAAGTTTCAAACCCTGGAGGAGAGTTTGAAAGGAGCCACTTTAGTTGACCAGTTGATTACCAACTTTGAGATTCTGACTCAGTTCAAAACAGTCAAGCTTGGATTGCCAGTCATGTCATATGCTTCTTGCATTGACTTGGAGATCACACTAAAGGAGATGAAGAATTACGACATTCCTTCTAATTTGTAGTGGAAGAAAATAGTCCGGCTAGGTAAGACAAAATGCAGTTTTCCAGGGCCTAATAGATGATGTCCATATGTCAATAAAGGGCACCAAATCATATGAAAGGTCAAAGCAAAGTTAAAGGGCAAAGAAAAGGAATGAACTACCGAAAGGGCCGAACCCCAGATTTTGTGAACGGTTTCTTTCCTATTTTCATAATCGGTTTCAAACCAAAACGATTCTTTTCTATTTTGTAATCGGTTTCAAACCGAAACGGTTTCTTTTCTATTTTAATCGGTTTCAAAATGAAACGTTTTCTTTCTTATTTTATTGTAATTGGTTTCAAACTGAAGGAACTGAGTTTGTATAAATGTTAGGAGTTCTGAATGTATGGGGTGTTGGCATAAGTGCAAGGGCACGAAATATAGTTATTCGGAACCTGAATGTAATTTTCTGAATCTGAATGGAATGCACATGCAGATGTCCTAAACTTTCTATGAAAATATTCTAATGGTAGTGGTCTGATATTCATCTTCTTTCTTCATATGTATTTCTTGTGTTCTTGATTTCATTTTCACTGTCTCCTGTTTAAATTGGATATTTAAAGGTTCAGAATTCATTTTGTGATGCTCTCGACTTAAGCAATTTAAATTGTGTTAAGTTCTTCCTAACTAGGTCAGAATTCATCTTATTTTATGCTATGGTGCAGTTATATGTTCTCCTTTCTTCTTACACCCTGCAAATTTCAATTTATAATTCAGACTCATTACCTCACTTAGCCTTTATCCTTTTGAGAGTTCTACCTACCAATCAGTGCTTTCATTTGTTTTCAGAATTTTGACTCCATAGCCCTAAGTATCCCTCCCTTTATTGCCAGTGAAATCATAAAAAATCCTTTCAAAACAACAAAACCTAGCCATCGACTTGTTAAATAAAAMTTATCTATTAAAGACCAAGTGATAAGAGAGATCCCTCWCTGAGATGAGTAGGCTAGTACGGAACTCCAAAGTGGTTTGTAGGTTACCTTTGTCATTTGTTTTCTCAACTAAAACAAATTTACAGAGTGCTAACACACCATATTCAATTTATGTGGTAAAGTTAAACTAGAGAAACTTAAGTATCCATATCTTCAATGACATAGTCTGCTAGAGTCAATTGTTGTTGCCAATGCACAGTTAGCGCCAATTTCTTTGACTTACAGTTGATATAGACCATATTCTTCATAACTTGAGCTATGAGAGCATATCCTTTTTGAATTTCAATTATCATGTGCATTTTATCTTCAAATTCAAATTTCAAAACTAATTCTTTGTCGATGTCACATGTCTCACCTATATGTAGAAACACAAGTACATCACCTTTACCATCAATCTTTGGGGTCCTTTTATTGCCAAATTTTTATCTCATTATGTAGTGGTTCAAACTTGCCAAATTGATTACACCTTCCAGTCATATGTTTGGTCACACCAAAGTCAATGTAGCAAGCATCTTTGAAAGTATCAATCACAACAAGTGATGTGACCAGTGCACATTCCTCAGTGTTGTTATGATAATTCTTCTTTGTCACATTTAATGAATGGTTCTTACCCTACTCATGTGTTTTCTTGTATCAATCTTGTGCATTATATCATTTATATTTATAGTAGTAACACACAACAATATTTTGTCAATATTTCTCTGCATTCTGCAAATTTCCTTCTCAAAAATTGATTTGCTCAAATTTATTCCCTTGATTGTTCTTCATTTTTTCACTGTGAGATCTTGATCAAAACTTTTTCTTTTGAACCTATTCAATTGTTGTTATTTTTTGGAGTAACATGCCACCAAGAAAATCAAGTAAAATTGTTCCAATTCTTCATGAAACATTCAAATTGGTTACAAAAGTTTGAAATACCTCATTCAACCAATATTTTTGTCAAAGAAACCAAATCCTTTGGATCCATTTTATCACCAACTGCAACCATTTGGTCGCATACATCTTGTATGTGTATTACATAGTCAACAACATTATTTTTGTCACCAAATTTCAACACCTATAACTGGTTACCTAAGTAAAGACTCTCAATTTATTCAAGATCTCATACAAATTCTATAGTGCGGTTCATATATTATGTGAACTATTCATGTTCCTAGTTTGAGGAATGATATGATCTACCCCACTAGAAATTATGATATACTATGCATCTTCAGCATGTGCCTAAAACTTCACTAAATCGATATGTTTCTTCAGTAGGAGAAACTTCCTTACTATTTACAATCTTCAATAGCCTATGTTTCATTAACACATTTTGTATTTGGAATTTCCAAAAAGAGTAGTTATATCCATCCCACATGATATTTAATAGGGGAATGATTGAAGAGGTCAACAAAATTCTCCTCCTTTCTTAATAACCAAAATGCATTTACTCTTGATACATATTTATAAATTTCCAGAATGATATCAAACTAGGAATTCTTCTACATAGTTGAAAACCAATGCAATTCTAATCCTTTCTAGGATATGTTGATTGATGTGTTACACACTCATATAAACACTCCCAACCATCATTAATGTATTTTTAGGTTACATTGTTGGTTGTGGAGCCTGATTATCTTCCTGATTCAGAGGTCCCTGTTTTCAGCCGTGTTTATACCCCATGAAGTATTTACACCCCATAAGTATGTACACTCTTCCACGCGGGGGAGTGTAGAGGGGGGGTACCCCCTCTGCAGGGTCCAGGGGGTCCATCCCCCCGGCTGGGGGGTCTGGGGGCAAGCGGGCCCCCAGCAGGGGTTCGAGGGCAGCGTCCCCCGATGGGGGTTCAGGGGCGAAGCCTCCAAAGCAAAAATTGCCTTATAAAAGTATATTGTAATTTCATTGTAAATCTGGACCGTTCATTATAAGGTCGCAGATCTAACGGTAGAGATTATGTTAGGGTTTTTTCCCTAGAAGGCAACCCTCTTTTATGAGGGAAATGTATTGCGGCTATGTACGAGGGTGAATATTGTATTTTGAGAGAGGATACTGTGAGAGAAAGAAGAGGAAGTTACAGCGGGTTTTGTTGTAGGTTGTATCTCTTCATTTGCTAGATAATAATAAAGGAAGGACCTGGCAATTTCTCTGGTGGACGTAGCCCACACTGGGTGAACCACGTAAATCTGTGTCTCTCTTGTATTGTGTGTCTTCTGTGTTTTTGTTTCTGCATTTGTTTTATTTTATTGCTCCGCGGTCCTATTTTTCTAACATACACAACCTATTCAACTAAGTATAACATAACAAGTTCTTCCTACAAAAATTGCATATTGCATCACATGCACTAGTTGATAATGAATGGCACCCAAGAATGTTAACAAAATCATTGAAAATAGGTTAAAAAAATTTTCATATGTCAACACAAATAATTTCAAGCAAACTTAAAGTAATTGTGTACCAATCATCATAGTAAAATAACTAACAAATGAATGTGCAAAAAAGACAACTATTGTTTAAACAGTGGCATGTATAGTATGGATACATAAGGTACAAAAGTGGCTTTAGGTCAATAATCTTAACTGCATCAACATACAACGCTTTGGATCGCATAGAAAATATCATAGCTTTGAACTCACTACAAAAATATCCTTACAACCTATGGCTCAAAAATGTTTTATAGTTCTTTGTTCACTATTTACCTTAGCTTGTTCAAGCTCCACTTTTTCATTTGTCATATCTCTCTCATATGGTTCATATATTATTTCATTGCATATATAACAAGTACTGCATGGAAGCTTAGTCCCTACCAAGTAGATTTGGAAATGGAAATGATAGTTTGATTATGTCTCCTCCGGTTTCGTAACATTTGTACTTGAAAGATCCAATCAGTTGGTAATTATGGTTGAATATGTGATCGCCAAGAGAATATTTTAGGAAATTGTCGTATATGTTTTTAGTAAAGTATGGATATGGCATGTAAGTAATAATCATGCTTTTGTGGATGAACTTTCTCTAAAAGATAAATACAATATGACGATATAACAACAAATTATGAATTTTAAATTTTCATTTCAAGAGTAGCATGAAATGATTAACTGTGGTTTAATATGTGGCAATTGTATGGCAAGTTTTTCATTCATGGTCACTATCATATAGTGTTTTCCTCTTGAGTGATGGGCTAGTGCAATGTATGTGTAAGTTTGAAGATTATGCATTGATAGCTTCTACAAACCAGTCTTTATATTGTAATATTTCATTAAGTATTTAAGTATTTATGCATTGATGGCTTCTACAGGGACTAATAATGCTTTTAATATAATCATGATAGTAAAGATTATATGTCTCTCCTCAAATATTTCCACATGTATTGTATGTCTCTCCTCAAATATTTCCACCATGATAGTAAAGATTATATGTGTTGTATGAATCTCCTCAAATATTTCCATATGTTTTTTACAATGTCCCTCTCCTTACCTCTCAAACACCTTGATTGGCATGAACTCTAGCCAAATCCAGACCTAGGATCTCCACTACACTTCACTCATTGAGAGCATCCATTGCAATGGACCCTCATAGTGTTAGGATAAGTTTAACCTAACACATATCACTTTCTCATATAATGATTAAGATCCAAACATATTCATCATTTTCCAAGGACAAGCCAACATTTTCACTGAATCCCTTACACTTACACCTAGGGCTTCTAGATCCACTTTCTATTTAGACACCTAAATTTAATTCCATAAATATGGTGGTCAAATGTGTAGAGATGTTATATATTCATGGATATGTAGCCTTGTTGCCTATTTGTAAACCTTCCCAAAGATGATAGAAGAGAATATCCTCCTTCTTGCAAGTAACCATTTAAACGGAGTTGCCTAAGCATAGTGGTATTCTCACCAAACTTCTATAAAGACATATGTGGGGGTCATCAAAGAATAAGCTACCAACAACACTCTTACATTCATTACCACATGGGATGCATTGTGTTAGGCCTTGAGAATGAATTTTTATTCTCCAGTTTATTTACCTAACTAAATATGCAAGATGGAATATCTCTCTTGACTGGAGAGAGTGAGAATTGCTCTTCAAAGAACTTAAAACGGTCTCTTATCACAACAAGTTGAAGGTGTTTAGATGGGGCATCCTAGAAGGAGGCTTAACCTCTTGTGCAAGACTCAAAAAGTATAACTTAGGGGATGGTAACTGTCCTTTTTGTTCTATTAAGGAGACCACACTACACATGCTTTGGTTCTATCAGATTACTCAAGATATTTGGTGTAAAGCTAGATCAGAGTTATATGCCTTTATAGTGGATAATAGTTGGAAGGAAGGGCATATAGGTCTAGGAATCATTTTTGATAAGATATTCAATATGATTATTATCTACTAGGCCATGGAAAACTACATTTTGTCTTACCCAGTCGGACCATTTCCTTCCATTGCAAATCGGAAGGAATGTTGTAATCTGTCATCTCTTTTGGATATGATCCGGTGTGGATCATACCTTCTTCCCTGTCACTGGAAACGAGCAGAAATAGCGTGCAGATGGTGTACGGTTCAGCTGCAAGTGGAAAATGATGGTCGCAACAGAGTCCTAACGGTTCCAGTATTCGAAAAGTAATAAACCAAATGAAATAAATCGACCGACAACCTTTATACTTTTCAAAATTTGCAGGGGTGTGAAAAAATGGTTTCAAGGAAATCCACCTTTCGTTCCGCAATGCGCCCAATGATGCCACATACCCTCGGGAGAAAACCATGGTTTGAATTGCGAAACCGCTTTTTGGTATTATACTCCATGCAGCTTCAACCTCCGCAACTGTCTTGACCGTTGATCTCGAAGGATTACGATCAATGACATTGCGAGCTCGATCAACTTGCATATTCCGCCAGATTTAACTTTTCCCTACCATCTTAGAGCTCATTTTTTTTTAAACACCTACAATTCGACGGTCTTCCGACGTCCCTAACATTGGTCACATGGCGTCCTTGTCGTTGGTATATAGTTGATCATCGCTCCACCATCGTTTCCAGCGGTCGGGATTCCGACAACCCTAACGTCGGTCACATGGCATCCTTGTTGTTGGTATATAGCTGACCATCTCTGCACCAATTTTTCCAGTGGTCGGTCTTCCAACGTTCGATTTCATCGATCACTTGGTGTCCTTGTCATTGGTATATAGCTTACCGTCGCTCCACCGACGTTGCTAGTCATCGATCTTTCGACTTCCCTAATTTTGGTCACATGGCATCCTTGTCGTTGGTATATAGTTGACCATCTATCCACCGACATTGCCAATTGTCGGTCTTTCAACGTCCCTAACGTCAGTCACATGGCGTCCACGTTGTGGAGATCGATGAAATGGGACGTCAGAATGCCGATGCATTTGGCATCGTTGTAGCAGGGACTATATGGGGTTTGGACAGTAAAATCTGAGATGACACGTGTCTGCATTAAACATTGAAATAGAGACGATACCTATGGCGTTGGAAAAGCAGCATCATGTGAAATGACGTTTGAGGGGGTCTATTGTTTGTCGTTCTCCTGACAATATAAAGTGGCAATTGCATCGAACGCGTCGTCGAAATTTGACCCAAATGTACTAGTGCAAGTTCAAACCCATGTGGCACGGTCCCTATATCGTGTGACGTGTCTTAGAAAAATGAGCTTATGAATCAGAAGATTATGAAGGGAATATGTTGGCTGAGCCTAGGAGTGGGCTCTACTTGAAAAGATATTACGCTTAAGCCCCAAGCTTGGGCGTAACTCTTTGTATACTAATGTATTTTAGTGTATATATATTTTTCCTCTCTTTTATCTTCATCTTGCTTATCGAATTTTCCCTTCGTTGACAGATTTCAATGGAGTCTTCGATCTACTTAGAATTCACAGATGGGGCCAGTCGTCATACACATAACTTGGCTTTCGTTGCTTGGGTTGTTTACTCACCCGAGGGTCTACTGGTGTCTTCAGGTGGCATTTGTTTGGGGCCATCAACAAATAATGTGGCCAAATATAGCGTCATTATAGAAATTTTATGCTATGTCATTTCACATGGTATTCGTTCTTTAGAAGTTCGCATGGACTCCCAGTTAGTAGTATATCAATTGAACGACAGTTACCGTGTGCGAGACCATACTCTACTCTGACGATTCTTACAGGTACGACTTTTGGAACGACATTTTGATTTTATTACTTATCATCACATACCTATAAGTTCTAATTATGTATCCGATGCATATGCTAATTTTGTTTTAGATTGGCATTTGTCACATAACTAAATAAAATAAAACACTTTCATCAATGTACACATTGTAATATAAGTAAAGCTGAAAACCAATGTTTATATATATATATATATATATATATATTTCATCCCTCCAAAATATGGTGTTATAGTACAAAATTGGGGCTCACACCCTCAAAATACATATGGTCAATCAATACAATAATCATGACATCTACGACTGTGGCTATGGATGTGTGTCATGATAGCATACTATGGCATTTACAAGATGCCGAAAGATTCGTTCCCAAGCATGGGGCACACCTACCACTTGTCGTTGCATCGCCTCTAGCAGATCCTCTACCTGAACCATGGGAATCCTTTGCATTAAATGAGACAGGTTGTCATGCACGTTTTGAAGCACTCTATCAGCATCCCCTCCCAATGGCTCATCCCCCCGGTGCCTGCGCCGATGTCGTGGAAGTCCATTCGGTCGTCGCGGGCCCACATCTGTGTCACATATATGTTTAGTTAGTACTTGACATCATCCAAAAATATTTTGTTATCCTCTACAAAATACATAAAAATGAAATATTCAAATAAGTTTTGCATACCTATGTCTCCGTAGGCGGAACCTGGTGGTAACAGCATGTCCAGATCTCCTTTGAAGTCAATCCCTGCATAAGGGTAGTCCTCTAGAGCCATCACATGCCGACTCCACCAGAAGAAAAAATCATCATTGTAGGGTGTTGGTACCATACCCCCCCCCTGCCGCCTCATCACCTCGGTCCATCATGCCATGGCTGGATCGCGAGGTCCATGCAGAACAATCTCGACTCTAGGGCCCAAGCCTGGAACCCGCTCAAAGAAAAAACTACATAGGATAGACACGAACCCAAAGTTCCTCTTTCTAACCAGTTTACAGTTTGTTAGTTGGCTCTTCATGTTGGCCAGCAATGGGGTACACCAGTCGTAAACAGTGGGTCGTAACCACTCCACTGAATAGAACACAAATGGTCTCAAAGCCTGGTGCAACGAGGTCGATCTTGTGATCTATGTCAACACTAGGAAAACCATCTTAAGACTTAGATTGTTGATTGCTATGATTAGGAGTTGGCTCCCTACCTTCTCAGTCCCTGCAATGCAATGAGTGGCTATGCAATCCTCTATATTCATGCCACTCCCAGCTCCCCTAGATTTGAGGTTGACCACCTCACCCCGACGCGACAATCTTGTCAAAAAGTATATGCCTTCAACTTCAATCCTCAATAGTTGTCCATCAAGGTTGAAGGTCTACGTATCTGGATCCAAGAAGTTCACTAACATCTGGAGCAGTCTCACTTGAGCCCTCATACCTTTGAGAGACCAAAACTTATACAACCCACACCTTTTTAATGCCATTTGGGCCCCTGGATCTCTCTCCACTACAGCAACCACCTCTTCATGCTCTCTTTCTCTCCACCCTAGCACCATCCTGCAAGATTAAAATCATTTTTTGAGTCAGTAACGTTTTAAAAAACCAAATCCACAGATTTGTATGCAAGCTACAGATTACACAATCGTGTATAGGGCTGCATATACGCTGGCTCTTTTGCAAATAGTCGCGTATAAGGTTGTGTATATGCGACCCAATGATCTACATCTCGCGTATACCTTAGTTTCTAAGTTGTGCTTTGAAATACTCAAAAAATGAGACATAATTGCAATTACTAATCCACTAGAAATAAAGACAGGAGCAAGATGAATTCTCTGGTCCAGACGGTTGTTGATTCCGTCACTCGTGACTCCCACAATCCGCAATTGAAATTTGAGGGCAATTTGGTCCAAAATGCACTATTTGAGTAAAAAATACTAAAATTGGTTATTTTCACTATTTATAGAAAAAAATTACTCATTTTGCATAGTTTTTGCTAATATTTTGGCCTAGTGGACTAATACAACATTGGATGGAGTTGGTTTCGGTGGTTTTATCTAGGGATTCTTGTGGTTTATCGCATCATGTCGTCCGTTCGTAACTTTGGACAAGTATTTTCGTCAACCAACATATAGGATAGGTCATCAATCTATTGTCCACATTTGCATCATCCTATCACTGCAATTCATATACCTTAGATACGAACCCATTTAGTAGTGACATGGAACCTTCTTTCTATAACTAGGAGTGTCGTTATTGAATGGTAGAGACTTACCAAACATGGGTGCCCTAGTTAGAGCCCCTCTGCGTCGTTCGGTGCCCATGCAAAAAATTTTGTCTGTAGGACCGGGGTCCCTTATAGCTAATATATGACTTTGCGTTTGAACCTCATTTCTTACTCATAAGCACGCTGACCTATACTTAGCGGGACTCCCAACGAGTCTGGTTTAAGCTATTTCCTAACTCTCTCAAAAAGCGAAATGATTGTCGAGTGAACTTGTCTCTTTCACACTCGTAAATTAGACTTGAAAGGACGTCTATTTGGTGTAAGTTTACCCCTTTTTCAAACTAAGTAAACTAAGTTTACAAAAAATGACATTTTTTTGGCATTAAGTTGTAATTGCATCTCATTCTCTTGCTTGCAGTATTGAGCCTATTGTCAATTCTCGCTTTCACATTATAAGTCTATCACCTCGGGGGTTTGCATCACCATCCGAGCAGAGCCTTTTTTATATCATTTGCAGCTTGACACCCTATACCCCAAGAGGAAACATCCCCCCGAGTGTCCATATCCTGCGTGCACCCCCTTGCATTGAGCATAGGCATATTCCACTGATGAAACTAGTTGCTTACTAACGACACATGTTTCATCTTCTGTATCATAGCATTCATTTGACTATGAAAAAAAAAAAAAAACGGGCGGGAAAAGAATATTATCTTATATTGGCAACAATCGTGTCGCCTTTGAACAAAGCACAATCTTTTGAGTCCACTTGTCATAAAAATTTTGGTTTTAGCATGACCTTAGGAAGCTGAGCTCGTTACTTAGAGTTTACTCCCCCGACTAGTTACTCTTGCATTCCCTATGGAGAGTTTGATTGGTGTCTCCTGCATCACAAAGTTTCATCATTGAATCCATGTTATCGGAGTCTTCCATATGTCTCATGCTCTTGTTCAAAGGATGTCTATCAGTCTGTGTCGATCATTCCTCAGAACTCTTGACTTTGCATTTCGGTCATACCCTCAGTTTGTCTCATAGTTACATGAAATTGTAGTCCTATCATGCACCCTGGTCCTACTTTCATCATTGGTAGGTAACCTTGAACCCAGCAGTCGACATTTCATCATTGGTCGCTGACTGGGGGTTTTCCCTTGTGTTCGATGACAAGAAATATATTCACACATTGAGAATTGTGTTGTGTCTTGGTTGTCATTAGCCTTATTGGTGGTTTCCTCGCCTTTGTCAGCATTTTTCCTTATTGGTTGTTATTCAGAGGGTCTTTTTCATGTACCGCTTGCATCTGACACACGTGAAAGACGCACATGGTCGTTGGTTCGTGAACATGTTCTTCGTCTGAATTCCTCCAAATCATCAAGCTCTTGCTTTGTACCTCATGTTGAATGATGAGAGATGTCTTATTGCTCTCCTTTCAGCAGGTCTCCTTCCATCGACTTCGGCCCATCTATTTTGGAAACAAGACCTAGATCCCTATGAGTACCTAGAGGCTTGCAATCATTAGTGGCAAGTTCTCTCTCCATCAACAATTGGGAATACATCAATGTCTCATGATCGATGGATTCTTCAAGTGTTCGACCTCAACACCTTTATTCACACTTGTAAGAATGTACTCGGTGCCTTGATACCTACTTTCATTATCAGTAGGATGTCTCGTGTTTGTTAACAGTATACCTTAATGAACAATAATCAAACGAAATCTCATTGTGTTCAACCTCAACTCCTTTATTCACATGATGTAGACTTGCACCTTTGGTGGATCGTGTAGAAGACTTGAAGACATCAGTTCATAGTCGCAACTTTCCTGAGTTGTTTCTATCTTTCATTGGACCAATATGACTTCAGTGATCATGGGAGATCAGATTGTACTCCATTGTATACAGATATCTTCAGAGTGATTTTGAGACCGGTTTTACTTGGCCTTGTTCGTGACTATGACAACCTATGGCATGTAGCCACCTTTGTATTGCCTAATCATGGCCCTAAACAATTGTTTGTTATATTTTCACATGGATCTGCGAGGTAATTCAATTGGCAGTCATGTGTGCAAAATCAGTATAGATTGTAATATTCTTATGAGCAACTAGTTCGTCCCGCTGGGTCTCCATTACTCCACTTCTGGGTATTATAATGTATTTCGACCATCTCAGATACTCCTCTGACCTCACACATTAGGGGGCATTTGTTATAGCAAGATTTGTCTCACCCTATGCAAATTTGCTCAGAAGGCCTTTTCTATTTCCCTATGCAGACTTGAAGTCCCTTTTTGCAATTCTCAGAGCTAAAAATAATGTTTTTCCACATATACACGCCCTAACTATTATACAACATGCATATACGCAGATTGCACCATTACATCCTGCGTACATCGAGTTTTGTGCCCAAAATTAAAAAATGGTGTCGAGTTTCCATATCACGTCACAAGATCCATGATCTTTGACCTTCCATATACTGAAAACGTTCCAACTCGACCCTTCAACTCCATTTGAAGGTTATAAATGGGCCATATCCAAGATGTGGAGAAGGGGAGAAGAATTCAACTTCAAGAGCAAAGTTACTCTAAAAAAATTACTCACTTCATATTAAGTCTGCATCCCTGTCATTTTAAGTCTGAACACATTGTTCAGCCCCCAATCTCTTCCCTACTTGATGTAGAACTTCATTGTCTCTCTTATATGAGCTTCTCTTTGGTGGATGATTGAAATGGTGGAAGCTACGTTGGAAGGGACTTATTTTCTCGGTTCTGAACCTGCCGACACAAAAGTTCATCATTCATAAGCTTCTGTTGATTACATTTTAATAGAAGTACTATTTTTTCGTCAAATTAATGTCTTGCAAATATTTGAATTATTATTCCATGGACATATTTGTTATGAATGTCAATGGATTATGTCATTAAATGTGCTAACTTTATATATTATTACCATATGCTTGTGTATCTTGGTTGTTGAAGACAAGTTGCAGGGACATTGTTTTGAATTGAGTGCTCAACCGTGGACTTTATCGAACGTCTGGACAAAGTAGGCTCTTTATCTTGTCTGGTTAGCATATTTGTTTATATAGCATACTTGAGATTAGAGTTGATTTATGCAATCATTTCCATCTGTCGTGGTTTACCCCATGCCATAGAGTGATTATCCTCGTAACATTAGGCACACTAATTTGTACCAACAAGACTATTAGGGATGTTATAACAAATGTGAGGAAACATCCCTTGAGATTCCACATGTTTTCTTTGAAAACAAATATGACAACATTCATAAAGCATCCAGAGCATTTGGGTTTTAAACTAACTAGTTTAAAACACTCTAATCATTATGTATTTAAAAAATGCAATTATGAATTTCCCAACACCTCATTGGAATATCTTGGCCATATAATCTTCACAAAGGTGTGAATATTTAAGCCATTCAAGAATCTTTGATGCCAACAACCCTTAATAATTTTTGGGTATTTTTTGAGCTTAGCACACTTCTCCATATTTATACAAAAGTTGTCCATTATTTCTTGTCCACTGAGAACATTAACAAAAGAAGGATGCATTTCACTAGTCGACAAAGACACAAGAAGATTTTACATAATTTAAGGAATCCCTTTGCTTCAACTCTAGTACTTGCTACACTTGATTTCACATGGGCCTTCATCATTGAGTGATTGTTTTTGGTTTGGACATGATGCAATTATCTCACAAGATACTTGACATAATGATTTTGAAAGAAGATAATTGAATAGCAAAGAATAATGCATGTGCACATATACAAATGTTGATTGTACTTCATGTCATGGACACGTGGTATTAATTTCTTATTGATAATAAGTCTTTATTAAAAGAAAGCACCTTAGCTTGAAGCACACCTTGCATAAGAGCACATTAACAAAGTGAACATAAACATATAAACCACTTTCAAGCCTAGACTTTGAAATTAGATCACCTAAATGATGGGTAAAGACAACATTGTTACATATGCTCTCAAAGAGACGAACCACCCAAGTAGCTACTATACTTTAAAACAAGAGCTCCTTAGTGACTACATAATAGATCCCACTACAATTCAACTTCAATTAGAAATTATTGATGACAAGAAGAACCCAAGTTTAACTATTATGGATTATGTCATCCTTTTCAAGAATCACATCTATTTACACCATGGCTCTCCCATTGTAAACAAAAGCTTCCACATGGATATACATCTCTCCCTACTTAAGGCATGTGGACTTCCCCAATCAAAGTGGGAAGACGTATATATGGGCTTCATCAAATGTTTATTGCTCTATAATAGTAGTGATGTTATCTTTGTGGGATAGTTGATTGTTTAACTAAGTATGCCCATTTCTCCTATTTAACTACCAAGTTCACAAAGATAGTTCCATGATAAATAACATAAAAATAACAAACTTACTAGCATGAAAAATGATAAATATTTTTTTTTTTTAAAAGTGTGGTGTAAAACTTGAGTTTATCAACTTCTCTCAATAAAAGGATTGCTTACTTGCACCATAACAAGTTTAAAGATAAATAGAAAAAAATATATATTTTAATTCTACAAAATAAAACATACAAAATTACAAATCTTTTATATAAATAATTAATATAATTATTTTTAATCAATTTAAATACCCATTTAAATGATAAATAGAAAAAGCAGCTTCCAAGTGAAACATTTTTTTGTGCAAGTCATTATTTCTTTTTGAAATGTTATGATGTACGGATAAAATAGAAACTACGGCAAAGCAAAGATATTATTTTAAATATTTTATATAAACATTAGGTTATTATTCTAAGTTATTTTATTTTTTGGGCTACTACTTTTGGAATTTGGCAAGCAAAGACAAAGATATTATTATGAATATTTTATATAAACATTAGGTTATTATTCTAAGTTCTTTTACTTTTTTGGGCAACTACTTTTGGAATTTGGCAATGTGATTATTGGCAAAATCACAATTTACAGTATCAAATCATATTTCTGAATGCATAAATCTATTCAGTTACCTCAAAAAAACCAAGGAGTTGAATGGAATCCCAGTTCCAGTGATAGTCATCGGAAAAGTCTAAAAACAGAAAGTTTAGACTAAGCCCAATATTACAGTGTAAAGCTATTTTATAGTGTTTAAATTGAATTTCTGAATACATAAATCAATTACTAGCATGAAAAATGCTAAATATTTTCTTTTTTATTTTAAAAAGTGTGGTGTAAAACTTGAATTTGTCAACTTCTCTGAATTTGTCAACTTCTCTGTAAAGGGATTTGCTTATTTGCCCCATAACAAATTAAAAGATAAATAGAAAAGAAAAATATTTTAATTCTACAAAATACAAAATAAAACATACAAAATTACAAATCTTTTATATAAATAATTAATATAATTATTTTTAATCAATTTAAATACCCATTTAAATGATAAATAAATAAAACAGCTTCCAAGAGAAACATTTTTTTGTGCAAGTCATTATTTCTTTTTGAAATGTTATAATGTATGGATAAAATAGGAACTTCGGCAAAGCAAAAATATTATTATAAATATTTTATATAAATATTAAGTTATTATTTTAAGTTTTTTTACTTTTTTGGGAGACTATTTTGGGAATTTGGTAATGTGATTATTGGCATATTATTGGCAAAATCACAATTTACAGTACTTTAATGGTATTTCTG
Source organism: Picea mariana (assembly GCA_032191745.1). Taxonomy (NCBI): domain Eukaryota; kingdom Viridiplantae; phylum Streptophyta; class Pinopsida; order Pinales; family Pinaceae; genus Picea; species Picea mariana. Next base: position 8,490 of record JASDQU010560007.1, on the reverse strand, counting down.
GATGCATAAAAGAATTCAGCTATTTCAAAAAAACCAAGGAGAATCCCGGTTCCAATGGTAGTCTTCGGAAAAAGTCCAAAAACAGAAAATTTAGACTAAGCCCAATATTACAATGTAAAACAATTTTATAGTACTTAAATTGAATTTCTGAAAGCATAAATCAATTACTAGCATGAAAAATGCTAAATATTTTCTTTTTTATTTTAAAAAGACTGGTGTAAAACTTGAATTTTTGAATTTGTCAACTTCTCTCAGTAAAGAGATTGCTTACTTGCACCATAACAAGTTAAAAAATAAATAGAAAAAAAAAATATTTTAATTCTACAAAATACAAAGTAAAACATACAAAATTACAAATCTTTTATATGGTTAAGAATATGTGTTTCCTCTTAAAAGGTCACAGGTTCAAATCCAGAGGGGCAGGGGAGTCTCATACACCAATTTGATGTGCTGGCTTGGCTATAACCTTAAAAATAAATTATTATTATTATTATTATTATAAATAATTAATATAATTATTTTTTTAATCAATTTAAATACCCATTTAAATGATAAATAGAAAAAACAACTTCAAGAGAAACATTTTTTTGTGCAAGTCATTATTTCTTTTTGAAATGTTATGATGTATGGATAAAATAGGAACTACAGCAAAGCAAAGATATTATTATAAATATTTTATATAAACATTAGGATATTATTCTAAGTTTTTTACTTTTTTGGGCGATTACTTTTGAAATTTGGCAATGTGATTATTGGCAGATTATTGGCAAAATCCCAATTTACAGTACTTAAATCGTATTTCTGAATGCATAAATAGATTCAGCTACCTCAAAAAAACTAAGGAGCTGAATGGAATCCCAGTTTTCATGGTAGTCATCCGAAAAAGTCCAAAAACAGAAAGTGTAGACTAAGCCCAATATTACAGTGTAAACCAATTTTATAGTGCTTAAATTGAATTTCTGAATGCATAAATCAATTCATTGCCCTCAAAAACCCCAAGACATTAGGAATATGTATGCTGAAAAACTGAAATCTACCATTCCAATTATGGTTCTAAATTTCTAACAGGTTTTCGAATGAAACTGTTCGAAAATGATATACTCTAAAAAAGGTAAAAATTTAGAACATTTAAATTGACCTTAGTCTAAAAGTTCTACATTTTTTTACATTTTTCTAACCATTACCATCTGACAACTTTATTGTTGACAAAATCACAATTTTACAGTGCTAAAATCTTATTTCTAAATGCATAAATCTATTAACACTCTCAAACACAAATCATATTTCAGAGTGCATAAATAAATTCAACCCTCAAAACACCCCAAAAAAAAATCCAATATACACCCAAAAAGAAGTCCAATATGTATACTGAACCACTAAAATTTGTCATTCAGATTATCAATGTAATTTTCTAGTTTTGATAAAATTACTATTAAGTTCCACATATGAAATGCAAAGGATACATATCCCATTAACATCAAAAAAAAAATAAAAAATAAAAATCATTGATTAACAATAAATCACTTAAAAAAGAGTCGTTTTCCGATGTCATGCGAAAGCAAGGAATAGCAGATAATAATGGGACCTGGGCATTAAAAAAGATATTACTGGAACCTTAAATAATACCAGTGTCAAAAACAGAGAATATGTGGGGAGCAGCCTGGCAAGAATGGTATAAAAGTACATTAATATCATAATTGAGTAGAGTATATGTGCAAAGTATGAAATAAAAATACAAAATGAGTAAAATATTAAGGTATAACTTATAGTCATCCAAATAGATGAAAAAACAAATTACAGCTTTATAACCATCCAAAACAAATGAAATGAACAATCTCATTAAAAAAATTCAAATATTTTAAAAAGGTTAAATTTTTGTATTTCAAATTTATAAGAAAATAAAATAACTCTCTACTAAAATGCATGGCAGCTAAATTTTGCTTCCAACCAGGTAAGACAAAAGTGAGGGAGAGAGGGAGTATTACACATATCTTCCAGATGAAGCGTCCACGCATTTTCAGTTCTTTTATCAATTGAAACTTTATTTCTACATCACCCAAAACTTTCACTTGTGACACGTCACTTTCAGTTGCTAATTTATCTTTATCATGTGGCACGTCACTTTCAGTTACTAATTTATATCACATTAGATCACCGACAATACTAACAGCATCTTAGTCCAGTCCCTCCTGGGTTGTAAAGAAACGCACTACGTACATCAATTACTTACATCGAACCAAAACATATCCTCCATTCCAAGTAACTAATTGATGCACAAATGGCGTCAGGAGACTTTGCCTCCTCGTCTGCCATGGAAGTGCATTCATACATACAAAATATTTGGGGATGCTACACAGAGTCCCCATCACACTAACTGATCACAATCCAATTACAAAGTAATTACCTGGTAAAAATCATTTTAAGGCTGCGAGTATGCATCAATACATATATATCAGAACTCCTGTGATTATGGGACAGTCATTGTATTATGCGGTCAACAGTGGTTCGAGGACAGTTGCAGTCAGGGCTTCCGTTTTTCCAAGAGGTGCCACAAACGTAGCAGAATTCGTGTCGGCACCTGCATAGACCATCACCAACCCCAAATTATTTCTACACCTGATTGCAAAGCATCAGTTTATTCGATTTGTAGCGTTTAATTTATAACTAGGAAGCCCAGGTTCGATTCTCAGCCCTAGATCATATATGGACTCTACCATACCTCAGAATCCAACCGAGAAGCGAAGAAATTAAAAAATGAAACAAAGAAACGCACCTACAAGTAATGTGATTACATCCATAAACCAATTCAACCATCGATTTGCACTTTCCGCAGCGGCGCCACTTACAATCCTCGGCAAGCTTGAGAAGCAGAAAATCGGATTCAGTTTTGTCGGTGGCCGGAAGGCTCTGAAACTCCGAGCACTCTAGGTTAGCATGCCACGGGACTTTGCAGCGCGCGCAGAACAACCTGTTGCAGAAGGGGCATTCCGCCATGTTCACGTCCTCCACATCCAAGGCTCCAACATTTTCCTTGACTAGAAGTCCAGAGCAGTCGGGAAACGGGCAGTATACTTTCAGGGCTTCGGGTATTTCTGCCTCCACAATCACAACCGACCACTGCTCAAATATCTCCGCAGGCAGAAAATACCTGCACTCATCCAGCGTCAATGCCTCCCCGCAAGAATCGTGTGGGCAATATATATGATGCCTCCTCTGTTCGAGCATCGAGTGGATATATCGCGTCATGCACGCCTGGCAAAACCGGTGTAAACAGAGACTGCCCTCGAACATATCGGCTGACTCCTCAAAGCAAATCCCGCAGAGTTTCACAGGTACAGACCGTGAAACTGGTGTGCAATCCTTCTTCAACAGCGAAAACCCTGAATCCAAGATAATATTCTTCCCCGTTTCTCTTTCTCTGGCTAAAACCCCCTGAACATACAAAAGTAAAACCCACAGAATAAAAGAAACAAAACGAATAGCAACAGGAAAGAGGCTTGGCTTTGCAAGGCTAGTTAAAATGAGCTTACCTGGCCATGTCCATCCTCGTCAGAGTAGAGTTTCGGAATGGTAAATCTATCGCCACGCAGATGGAAATACTCCTCCCTTTCCTCAAAAGGCGAAGAGGATGAACAAGCAGAGGATGAGGCTGTGATCTGAAGCAACCCAAGCCCGTCAGATGGCATTTCATTTAGAATCTCAGAAACCTGTATAGCATAAGCATAAGCAAGAGTAGAAAGCTCCAACACTTCAGCGTACTGGAGATGGAGTGCAAATTGGTCGCTAGAGGCCTCCACGGCCTCTTGCAACTGCTGTTCAAATTCTTCATCGGACTGAGCAAAATCGGACTGAACAAAGATTTTCTGGCCTTCGGATTGTGCAGAAAATGTGACCAGAGCCATTCTTTCTATTCTGTAGCAAGCGAATTGTACAGGCAGGATTGATTGTCGAGGACGCCGGCCAAGCCAAAGATAATCGAATCGGTCTTTCCGAAGCCAAAGATAAACGGATCGGTCCTCCTCTTCTTGATAAAAATGAAGAAGCAACCGAAACCCTTGCAAATACCTAGGAAGATCTAATCGTGCAGAGAAGCGGGGTGATGTAGACTTAAGTGAACATCAGAAGAGATTAAGGTACCATAAGATTAATGCCTTCCCCCTTAAGTTATCCATTTACGCCGCCTAAATGCCAATGTCCTCACCCTTGTTCTTTAGGTCACGAATATTTACAAACTAAATAAATAATAATTAAATCTACTTTGGTTGGAATGAGGTGTTATAGTACCAAGTGCAATTATTGTGGCCCATCCCGATTCCCAACTAATTGCGATATTTGACCAACTCCTATCGTCTTTGTGTATATTTTATATTACCTCCCTTGAAGAGATTGAGGTGGGTATTAAAAAGTTGGAAAAGTAAAAGATTTAGTTTAACTTAAAGGAGAATATTTAAAGTGGAGTTAAAAAACTCTTGCATTTCATATTATGAAAATTTTCAACAATCTTATTTAGTATGGATTCCCTATAGATTGGATAACGAACCTAGCAGTACCATATTTTAAGAGTGGGGATGTCAATAATCCCTCCAACTATATGACTATAATGATAAACCCCTTGTTTGCAAAGTTATTTGGAAATATGCTAGAAAATAGAAGATAAGCGTGTTAAAGGGCAAGTAGGTTTCAGACCTAAGCACTCAACGATTGATCACAATATAACTCTAAGGCATGTCATTGAAAAAGTATGGGAGAAAAATGAAGAAGCCTTTTGTTGCTTTGTCGATTTCAAAAAACCTTTTGACACAGTCCCTAGAGATGAGCTTTGGCAGAGAATGGAGGAACTTGGGGTTCCTATGCATCTTAGAGTGGTTGTCCATAGGCTATATGAGGAGGTTAAAGTAAAAATCAAAACGTCAGCTGGTACCTCCAAAAGTTTTAGGAGTGATATCGGGGTCAAGCAAGGGTGCCCATTGTCCCCTACCCTTTTTGGTTTATATATAGACAAACTTGAAGAGTGGTTAAACTTACAAGAGGGTGATGGTGCTCTTTTGGGTGAGTTTGTGATAAGGCTTATTTTGTATGCAAATGACCTTATTCTGATTGCTAAATCTTCTCTTGGGTTGCAAGAACACTTAATCTCCCTTGAGCACTTTTGTAGTACAGTGGGGATGCAAGTCAATACTAGCAAGACGAAAGTGGTAGTTTTCTCTAGCAAAAGAAAACATAATCAACATAAGTTCTACTTTGAAGGCAACACCCTTGAAGAAGTTGCAGATTACAAATACCTTGGAATTGACTTCAACAAAAATCTAAGTTGGGAAGGTCGCAGAAAGAAAAGAACTTTGGGGGGGTTGGAAAGTGTTCTATGCTTTCCAAAATAGGTGCAGAGAGGCAGAGCTATGGGATTTGAAGACTATGCAAACTCTCTTTAGGCTTTTAGTGATTCTAGTGGTTCTCTATGGTTGTGAAGTATGGGCCAGCAGTGCATCTGACTTCCAGTGGAAGCAAATCGAGAAGATTAAAAAATGCTTGATTACAAACAAGTTTAAAATTAAAAGTCCAGTCCCTTATGATATCATGCTGAGTGAAATGGGGGTTGCTCCTATTGAAGCAATTGTTATGGTGCGTCTCGTAAGGTATCTAAAAAAAATTGAGCAAATGGAAGAAGGTCGATGGCCTAATGTTGTCTTCAATGACACATTGTGCAAAAGAAAGAAGACGTGGATGCGGCAAAATATTAAATGGCTTATTAAATGGGATATTCACTTGGACAGGTGCCCTACAAACAACAAAGAGATAAAAGCTTTTGTTATTGATAGGTTTCACAAGCGAACTCGGCATAAAAGGCTAGGGAGAAAGAAAGAGTATTATATTGAAGAGTTTAACCCCACATATAATCATTATCAAAAAGCGTACATAGGGGCCAATATATCTTGGAGAGCCAAAATGTTTATTGCCCAACTAAGAACCAATTCCCATCAACTCTGTTGTGAAACCGGGCGTTGGAAAAGACCAAAGGAAGTTTGGGAAGAAAGGGTATGTATGTTTTGCACCTCCGGAAAAGTGGAAACAGAAAAATATTTCATTTTAGAGTGTGAAGCTTTCAAAGACAGTAGGGACAACTATGTAAGTATTTTGACAACTAGCTCTTGGAATAATTTATTCAGCGAGGGGACAGTGGAGAAATTAGGGGAGCTCATCATCAAGTTGAACAAGAAAAGCATTGAAATGTAGAAATCAGTGTGTGAGACGGTCAGTCCCATAGGATTTTGTTAGCCTCGTGGACGTTAAAATACTTTCTTCTTCTTCTTCTTCTTCTTCTTCTTCTCTGCCTCCTCTTGTCACGGTTGGTCTTGGTCTTTGGTACTATTTAACCCCTACTTTGAAATATTTTTTATGTTTAATGGGTAATTACATATGTTTTGAGTTTTTTAATTAGATTAAATATTTGTTATTTATATTTTATTGCAATTGGGTTGTGCAATGTTAACATTTAATATAATTGATTTTATCAATTTAAAATCCTATTTGATTTCAACTAAAACAGTTGGTTTCAAGTCAAAAAATAACTAATTTATAATAATAATAATCTAATTTTAATGTCACAACCGAGCTAGACACCAAATTGGTGTATGAGACCCCTTGTATGTGGGACAAGGGAGCCCTTACATGCAGTGATTTGGCTGCTTAAGTTTACAGAGGTGTACATACCCTACCCACCGTTGGATTTGAACATGTGACCTTCTAAGAAGAAACATGTGTTTTTAATCATTAGGCCCACTCAAGTTGTTAGATAATGGTTGTTTATTAGCAAGGGGAGCACACTTGCTTGCTTGAATTTCCCCTCCTTTGTGGAACATGTTATGTGGGTTTATTTATGAAATAGTAGTTGGATACACCTATTTTGTTACATATTGAAAATCTCCCCTCCTTGTGTGTTCACCCATATTGGTTGTAAGCATTTCATTCACGACATTGTATAAGTCCCAACATAACATCACCCTTATGCCAATGTAGACAACAACAAAGTAGTGGTGTCTCCTACTAATATAATGATGGGTTGGTTGTGTTGAGTATGTTTGTTGCTCAAGGATCGCCTCTACCTATTTGGAACGTGTTGTGTGGATGCATGTGTGTGAAACAATAATAAAAATACACCTACTTTGTAGCATCCTGGAATAACTTTTATAATTATAAAATCTCATTTTTCTTTCTCACTTTTTATCTCAATGATCCTTAACCTTTGAATGTTGACCCATCATATATTCATCTTGAAAACTCATGTATTTGTTGTTTGTAATTTAGGAAATTAGTGAGTATCTATCTTTATTAGTCCATGACAAAGGCTAGTACACAATTATCGATTTAGCGAGAACCCTCCAGAGTTTGTGGTAATATTGATAGTGTTAAATTTAGCAGCATCAACAGTCATTCTTCAATGAGAGGCCATATGGTCCACCTTGAGGCTAGCCAGGGAGATTTGGAGAATCAACCAGTCTTGTGAGGTATTGACAAAAGCCAAGGGGAATGTACAACCTTTGTGAGTCAAACCAAAAGTCAGGACGAACGAGATGCTATGTGAGTCTAATGCAAAAGTCAGGGGGGACGTACAACCTCTGTGAGCATAGACAGTCTAGTGAAAAATTCAAGGGGAACGTACAACCTCTGTGAGCATAGACAAACTAGTGCAAAAGTCAAGGGGAACGTACAACCTCTATGAGCCTAGTCAAACCTTGTGAGCCATGAGCAAAAGTCAAGGCAT
>JASDQU010560006.1:3057-18466 GCA_032191745.1 Picea mariana | reverse complement strand
TTGTTGTTCCATCCAAAGATTTGACTCTTGTAGTTTATTTGGCTCCTAGAAGATTCCTTATAGAGGTCTAGTTGTTGTTTAAATTTATGGGCTATGATGGTACTATCCCCTCACAAAATAAGTGTATCATCAACAAATTGAGCATGCTTTATATCTTTGACCCCTCTTGCAATTTTTATTCCCATTAATTCCTGCTAAGTATGGCATTGTTCTAGTTGGAAGTTGAGCGTTGATGCTTGAATGGCATAAAGTAGAGAAGACAATGAACATCCTTGTCTAAGCCCCTAGATGTCTGAAAAAATTTCGTTTCTCAACCATTGACTAACGTGGAAATCCATGGAGACCTGATACAAGCCTTAATCCAATGAATAAAAGCAATGTTGAAAACAAACTTCTACATTACTCGAAATAAAAATTCATGCCTTACTCTGTCCTGGGCCCAATGGCTTTACAACCCAATTCCTCCAAGTCTGTTGGCCAATCATAAATCATGATCTACATAAACTGGTAATAAAGTCAAAAAAATGCCACAAGATTGGTGGGAGCACTAATTCTATGTTTTTAGATTTAATACACAAAGAAAAAGGAGCCTTATCCTTTGATAGAATTCGCTCGATCTCCTTATGTAATATTGGTTACAAAATTATCACAAAAGTAATCACCAGTTGATTCAAAGGAATTCTTCTAGCAATCATCCCAGAGAATCAAGGTGGCTTCATCAAATGTAGGCATATCATTGATAATATAATTATGGTTCAAGAAGCGATTCATTCAAGCATGCACCGACGCGAAAAAGGTATGGTTGTGAAGTTAGATCTAGAAAATGATTTTGATAGAGTAAGGCGTGAATTTTTATTTCAAGTAATGCAGATGTTTGGTTTCAACATTGCTTTCATTCATTGGATTAAGGCTTGTATCGGGTCTCCATGGATTGCCACATTAGTCAATGGTCGAGCAATAGAATTTTTTCAGGCATCTGGGGGCTTAGATAGGGATGTTCATTGTCTCCTCTGCTTTATTCCATTCAAGCATCAATGCTCAACTTCCAACTAGAAAAATATCGTTCTTAGGAGGAATTAATGGGCATAAAAATTGCAAGAGAAGTCAAAGATATAAACCATGCTCAATTTGTTGATGATACACTTATTTTGGGAGGGTCTAGTACCATCATAGCCAATAAATTTAAACAACAACTAGACCTCTATAAGGAATATTCTAGGAGCCAAATAAACTACAGGAAGAGTCAAATCTTTGGATGGAAATGCAAGTTAAGGGAAATGGTGGAAATAGCTTGTATTTTGGAGATGGAAGGGGAAACTCAATAATACTCATTCAAATATTTAGGAATCCCCATTTTCAAAACCAAGCCTAAATCCTCTCACCGGTCTCCTTTACTTGACAAGATAAAAGCCATAATCCAAGCCTCGGGTGCTTCCTGGCTAAATCTAGCAGGGAAGCTAGTTCTCATCAAGTCGGTCCTTGCTAGCATTCTGATTTATCAAAGCTCCATTATGTTATCTCCGACTAGATTTATAATCAAAATTGAGTCACTCCTAAGAATATTTATTTGGAAAGGAGGCAAACAAAGTGACAATAAATTGCCGCTAGTCACTTGGGGGAAAGTAACAAAGCCTTACTCAGAAGGAGGCCTTCAGATAAGAGAGTTGAGATCCCAAAATCTAGCACTGGGGACCAAACTCCTTTGAAAACTTGTAACTGGAAAGCTAATGTGGAGAAAACACACCTTATGGAAGAAACACTATACCAGATCTAGGAGGAAATGTCTCAACACAGTTCCTAAAGTTTCAAAAGGCTCCCTTATTTTTACAATCTGTCAAAAAGTTTCTTGTTTCTTCAACCCTTTTTTAACATGGATACCTAGCAATGGGAAAAATGTCTTTATTTGGGAGGACTCGATTCTAGGAGAGCCTCCTTTAGACTCCCTTTTGGGCACCTCCAATATCAAATTCTTTCTCCACTCCCAAAATTTATCCATGTTATGGGATATATCAAATTGGCATACCAATGAAACCAAAATCTAGAAATATTGGAAACTACCGAGCATCCCAAGTCACCTGCAGAATGAAGAAATGATATTACTATCTTTACTTCATGGGAAATCGTTGATTGTAGCAACTCAGAAAGACCTTAGGGGATGGGGATCTCAATCCGGCTTGTACACTATTTCCAAGGGTTACAAACTTGTCAATGTTATCTCGTATGCTCTTCCCAACCCAGCTCTGTGGAAATAAATTTGGATGGTCAAATGTCTCCCAAAAATTGATATGTTTATTTGGACACTGCCTCATAACAGCATCCTTATAGGAGAAAACCTTAAAAAAAAGGATGGGAAGGCCCCACCTGCTGTCCCTTCTATGTTTCAAAGGAGGAAATTGTGGCCCATTTACTGTTGAATTTTCCATTTGCTCGGGAGGTATGGAACCTTGCGCTAGCTCCTTGGACAAACCGAGTGTCCCTTCCTGATGAGATATCCTCCCTCCTCAAGCTGGGTGGATTTGTGTCCCTTCTCCCTCAATAAGAAATATCAACTTAAATGCTGATGGGTTTCACTTTCCTATATGTACATATATGGAAGCCGACCACTTCCAGATATGGGCATATACATAATCGAGTTGCTTCCTTATATGCGCTTATACGGAAGTTGAACACTTCCATATATGCACATATACATAATCTCTCTTCCAAAATGTGCATATACAGAAGCTCTCTTCCATATATGTGCATTTTGACTTCCGTAAATGTGCATATATAGAAACCAAAATGAACATATATGAAATCTCTCTTCTGTGAATGCACATTTTTGTATTCCGTAAATGCGCCTATACATAAGAAAAAATATGCATATACGGAAGAGAGATTATGTATATTTGCATTTTCCGTATAAGCGCATTTTGTCTTTTGTATATGTGCATTTACGGAAGCTAAAATGTGCATATACAGAAGCCAAAATGAAAATATTGAGAAGTTCTCTTCCAGTTTTCATCGGAATGACATTCTAATGACTACTTTGTGGCTTTTCCGATGAAAACTGAAAATTCCAACCACAGCAATCTCACGCATAAGTTCTCTTCCGTATATGCGCATTTTGAGTTCTGTATTCCGTATATGCGCATTTTGGCTTCCATATATGCACATTTTGGCTTCCGTAAATGTGCATATATGGAAGAGAACTTCCGTATATGTGCATTTTGGCTTCTGTATATGCGCATTTACAGAAGCCAAAATGCGCATATACAGAAGAAAGCTTTCGTATATGTGCATTTTGGCTTCTGTAAATGCGCATATACGGAAGAGAGCTTTTGTATATATGCATTTTGACTTTTGTATATGTGCATTTAAGGAACCCAAAATGCACATAAAAAAAATCTCTATATACGGATATAAAGGTTCCGTATATGCGCATTTTGGCTTCTGTATATGCGCATATACAGAAGACAAAATGTGCATATTCAGAAGAGAGCTTCCATATATGCGCATTTACGGAAGGAAAAAAAATTTGCATATATGGAAACTCTCTTTCGTATATGCACAAATTTCCTTCTGTATATGGGAATTTGGTCTTCCGTATATGCACATTTACGAAAGCCAAAATGTGCATATACGGAAGCTATATATACGAAAAAGAGCTTCCATATGTGCGCATTTTGGCTTCCGTAAATGTGCATATACAGAAGACAAAATGTGCATATACGGAAGGAAAATTGTGCATATACGGAAGAGAGTTTCCATATATGCACATTTTGCCTTCCATATATGCGCATTTTTTCCTTCCGTAAATGTGCATATACGGAAGCTCTCTTCTATATATGCATATTTTGTCTTCCGTATATGCACATATATGGAAGCCAAAATGCACATATACAGAAGCTCTATATCCGTATATAGAGATTCCGTTTATGTGCATTTTGGCTTCCTTAAATGCAGATATACAAAAGTCAAAATCCATATATACGAAATCTCTCTTCCATATATGCGCATTTACGGAAGCCAAAATGCACATATACGAAAGCTCTCTTCTGTATATGCGCATTTTGGCTTCCATAAATGCGCATTTTGGCTTCCGTAAATGCACATATATAGAATAAAAAATTCACATATACGGAAGCTCTCTTCCATATATGCGCATTTACGGATGCCAAAATGCGCATATACAGAAGAGAGCTTTTAGATATGAGCATTTTGGCTTCTATATTCCGTATATGCACATTTTGGATTTTGTATATGTGCATTTTAGCTTCCGTAAACATGCATATACAAAAGACAAAGTGCGCTTATATGGAAAATGAAAATACACATAAGCTCTGTTCTGTATGTGCGCATTTTGTCTTTTGTATATGCGCATTTACGGAAGACAAAAATGTACATTCACAGAAGAGAGCTTTCATATATGTGCATTTTGGCTTCTATATATGCACATTTACGGAAGTCAAAATGCACATATACGGAAGAGAGATTTTGTATATGCGAATTTTGGAAGAGAGCTTATGTATATGTGCATATATGGAAGTGGTTGAATTCCATATAAGCGCATATACAAAAGTGGCTCGATTATGTATATGCCAATATCTAGAAGTGGTCGGCTTCTGTATATGCACATATATGAAAGTGACCACTTCTCTATATGTACATATAGAGAAGACGACTACTTCCATATATGTATATGCACATTTACAAAAGTCAAATAAGCACACTGATTGGAAGCCGACCAATTCCATATATGCATGACTTGTGTATATGGAAGTCGGTGTGCATATTTGAATTTTGTAAATGCGCATATATGGAAGCCGACCACTTCCATATATTTATGGCTTCTGTATATGTGCATATACAGAAGTGGTCGACTTTCGTATATGTGCATATACAGAAGCCGACCACTTCCAGATATGGGCATATACATAATTGATCTACTTCTGTATATGTGCATATATGGAATCCGGCCACGTCCATATATGCACATATACAGAAGCTCTCTTCCAAAATGTGCATATATGGAAGAGACTATATGCGCATTTTGGCTTCCGTAAATGCGCATATACAGAAGCCAAAATGCACATATACGAAAGCTCTCTTTCATAAATGCACATCTTTATCTTCGATAAATGTGCATATACGAAAGACAGATTTCGTATATGTGAATTTTTCGTATATGTGCATATACAAAAGTCGACCACATTCATATATGCGCATATACACAAGTGGTTGACTTTTGTATATGCACATATAGGGAAGTGGTCGAATTTCATATATACACATATATGAAAGTTGTCCACTTCTGTATATACACATATACATAATTGGTCAACTTTTGTATATGAACATATACGTAAGTGGTCGATTTTCGTATATGTGCATATACAAAATTCGACCACTTCCGTATATGCTCATATGTGGAAGCTGGCCACTTTTGTATACGTGCATATACAGAAGTGGTCGGCTTCCGTATATGCACATATATGAAACCCATATATGAAATTGGTCAATTTTCGTATATGTGCATATACAGAAGCCTGTCACTTCCATATATGCGTATATACGTAAGTGGTCGACTTTGGTATATGCGCAAATATGGAAGTGGCTGACTTCGGTATATGGCCAACTTCGGTATATGCGCATATCTGAAAGATGACAACTTCTTTATATGTATACATATGGAAGTGGTCGGCTTCCCTATATGTGCATATACGAAAGATGACCACTTTTGTATATGCGCATATACACAAGACAACTTATATCATTGTGACATTGAAAATAAAGCTTATTGTAAAATTGAATGTTAACATTAATGCATAAAGAGAGACTGGAATAGAAATATGTCAAGAGGTTCCATCTACAACAATGCGATATAGTGAAAATTTAAAAGAAAAATATTAATTGCCATTAACTAAATATTAATTGTGAGATTTGAAGAAAAACATATGCTATTTTTGAATTTGGTATGGAAGTTTACATTGAATAGTATGTAACATGGACAAATATGGAGAGTAATAATTTTATAATATTGACATCGATATCTTTGAAATTCGAACAAACATGTTGAAAGGGCCTCCCTATCACAAACATGTTGAAAATTCCAGAGCAATTCTTTCAACTTAGAAAAACAATAATAACATAATAAAAAAATTAATTCCCAAAAATTATGAGCCTAAAGATCAGTAGAATTCATGTATGACACCATTTTTGTAAGGTGGTGTTTATGGTGGCCATTTGTTGTTCTAGGTTGGACACCATGTCCTCCAAGGTTTCTTGGGACTGAGAGTGGGTGGTAGGCATGGTGAAGGATTTAGTAGAGGAGGTGTCAGGACTGAAATATGGGCCTAAAATTGATAGGTACTCGGGTGATCAAGACAAAGAGAGGAATGCAATGGGATAGGTATCAAATAAGGGTGTCTCGGAAAGGGTTGAGTCCTAAAAAAGAGTTATAAATATGAAAAACATAAATATTTAGAAAGCAATGGCAGAAAAACAACGATATATCTAGAACAATATCAGAATAATATCATAATAACACAAAAAAGAGCACCTTTATTAATGATAGCAATGCTCACTTTCCTCTTCGAGGGTGAAACCTCCAACAGAGCAAAGATCTATTACAATAATATCTAAGACAAAATATCCACTACCTCCTACTCTTATTTATACTAATTCTACCTTCTAAGGAAACTTCTAGAGGAAGATCTTTCTAGAAGCGGAAGCTTCTATTAGGTCTTCTTACATTGACATATTCTCCTTTATTTATTAGGCCTTATTAATTAATGTAGTCCTTTATTACATATAAATCATATCCTACTAACTAATGACCCACAGAGAGGGGTTAGGATTAGATCCTAACAACCTCCCAAAGTGCCAAATGTAACTTAATCTTCGAGGTGTGAATATTCAAAGTCAAATTGAAAAAATGAACACATGGAAAGAATACAATATTTTATGCCACACTATGTTTTTGGCTTAGGCACTCCCCTTAAACTCCATATTTTTGATGAAATTCGGAGGAAAGGTAGAGGAAGATGTCCTCTAAAACATATAAAAAAATCAAACTCCAACTCCAAGAATCGAAGCCCCACTGGTCAAAATACTAAGCCCATGTTAATATAAAAATATGGAAATTGTCGTGTGCTAGCTTCAAACATATACATGGTGCTTAAACTCAATACACTTTTATGAAATTTGGTGTGAAGGCATATGAAGGTGTCCTCTATATTATGTTCAATTTTCATACCTTAAATCCAAGAGATGAGATTGAGATGATGAAAACATTGAACCCTTGTTACCACTAAAAATCTAGAAAAATATGAAATAAAACAAAAACATAACTGAATTTTTTTTTAGGGGGCATGAAGTGATGTGTGGGGGGGGTTGTAGGATTTCTAAAACCCCAGGAATGTTTCTACATCATATATGTGATCTCATAAATGTAAGAGTTCTTGCTTCTAGGTCTTGTGGGTTTGGACCCACTTCTATGACTTTTCATAACCTATAGCACTTGGTTAGTGTAAACCAACACACACACACACACACAATAATTATACCTAGAGGTGTGTCATTAATGAGATCTATTTCCTTCCACTTAATGAATTTGACTCATTTTTTCCCTTGTTCATGTACTCGAGAGTCTCTTAAAGACCATCCTCCCTTGACATAAGGATTTCCTTCTAATTTGGAGATTCTCAATATTATTACATAGAATTTAATTCACTTAGAAACATTCACAACTATGCAAATTCATATCACTTCATGCCACCCACACATCACTTCATGCCACCAACACTCCTTAACGAAATATTGTAGCTCATTGGTCCCTTTGCAAACTTTAACTTCCTCGCACCCTCAAGACATATTAACTCAACCTTTGGTTTCCAATGGCACACTAACAATAACTTGGCATATAGTTGCATTATCATCATCTCCTCTTGAAATATGGCTTCTTCCATGATGAGTCATAATATGAAGCATCCTTTAAAATTAGTCCAATATCTCTTTGAGCATACTAGTGAATTTCATAAATAATCGATGGATAAATTTAATACCTAATGATATTTCTAAACATTTAGGAATATTTACTCAAGCAAGCTAAAAGACAAGTTAGAATTTTAGAAACTAAGATGTATAGAGAGGAGGAAATGGGTAAACCTTGTCAAACACCTTGTCAAACTCCTTGATTTTACAAGAAATTTAATTAGTTTCCTATTAATTAGAATAAAATGACATAAACTCTAATACTTTTTGTCTCTAACAATATAATAAAAATATCCCAAAACATTGTCTTATGTACACTTTGTATATCTAATTCTATACTTGCATAATTAGCTTCCTCTACACTTTAGCATATAAAAGATTTCCACAAAATTGTGATAAAATCCTTCAAACTTGAATCCATATTATTTACTTTGAAAATATAAAATTCTACATTCAAGTCATCCACGGATTTATATTTGTGACACTTTTCACTTTTGTTGTTGTAAAAGGTTCTTTAATGGATCTCTTAAGTTAAAAATAACATAGGTGAATTCTCTCTTTTATCTTTAATTACTAACTTTCTTGAAATTCTAAATAACATAGGTGAATTCTCTCTTTTATCTTTAATTATTAGTTTCTTGAAATTTTAATAATATTATGTGATTTTACTATAATTTTTCAACCTTATACATAAATACAAAATTCTAAAATACTTATTAAAAATTTGATTTTATTGTATTTCAAATAAAAAGATTTTTTTAATTCTTTTTTATTTACAATCACTAAATCATTTATTTAAATAATCAATTTGTATTAAATAATATTTTAAACAAATTAATATATTTCTTTTTAAAAGATAATAATATTTTCATTTAATTTTCAATACAATAATTTCATTTAATTTTCAATATCATATATATACAATAATTTCATTTAATTTTCAATATCATATATATTATAAGTATGTAATAACTTTTATTATTTCATTTTCTTTTTAAAATTGTTAAAAAATTATAAATAAATATAAATTAATTTCAAATAATAAAAATCATTTAAAAACTAATATTAAATTATAAAAATCATTTTTTAATTCCATTAATATATTAATAAAAACTAATCCATTTTTTTCATTTAAATAATTAACATTTATTTTCTTAAATATATATTTTGTTTATTTAAATGGTTTAATGTTTGCCTTAATCTATAAAACTCAAATATTTACACATGGACATTTCACATTTCACTAAACTCAAATTTGTACCCATCCACATTTCACATTTCACTAGTTTTCAAAAAATAATTAATAAAAACTTAATTTAAATCCAAAAACTTAGGATTTTATTTCAATTTCCTGTCTTCAAGTTTCTCAAGTCACGTAGCGAAGGCGGCAACGTATCCAACAAAGGGCTCCCTATATAAAGAACTTCCAAAGGAAGTGTCCATTCTGATATCCATTATCTCCAAGTCCACTTTAATATTCACACCATTGTTCCCATGGAAATCCTTAGTGCTGAATTTCTTTGAATACACCATAAGGTCGTTTATCAACCTATACGCCTCCTCAAAACCTTCTTGCCTTTTCAATTCTAATCCATTCTTGATAAATTCTTCCAGTTTATCTTGCATGGCTTTGTTAAAAGTAATGGAAGGAAAATACAATTTGTCAAATTCATGAGTGTGATCCACGTTACTGTGCCCGCTGATAATCTCAAGAGATACCATCTCGTATCTGAAGACATCGCTCTTGGAGGTGATTCTCGCCCTCCAAAATCCATTCGGGTTCCATCTATCTAGGCGTAAGCATGGACTGGGAGGAGAATATATGGCACAAATCTTCTGGCTGTGAACAAAGCCACGCCCAACACCAGGGGCTCAAGAAGAAGAATTTGAATATAAAACCACCAGCATTCCCATCTGTACTCTGATACATCTCTCGTGTTCGTCCTCCTACATACATTAATAGGATTGCATGTTTATGTTTTCTTATGGATTTGTCCTATTTTTGTTGTCAAATAATTCCGATTTCAAGACAAAAAAACAAAATTTCTTAAAAAAATTACACACTGGAATAAATTGAAGGTATTAAACAAGAATCTTCAATGATAAAAGTTTAAAAATTTCAAGATACCTGTCAAGATGTTCTTCCTGACCAGGGTCGAAAGCAGTTGAGAGAAGGAAGAGAAGAAGCAACAATGGATATGGCTGCAAAAATGAACTTAAGGAGCAAACAAACAAGCGGGCTTTACAAAATTTAAATTTCAATCTAAGGAGCGAACAATCGAGCGGGCTTTACAAAATTTAAATTTCATTAGGCCTGATCGAATTATGACATGGACGTCCATCATCGTATAGTATCCTAATCTTACATACAAATCTTATGCAGGCGATCTCTATGAAAAAACGCCATAGACAATTGTCGGATTCAATATCCATCGTGCATGGATGACAGCATGCAACATACATTGTTATGGCTATGGGGTAGAATGCAACAGCCTAGATAACATCTATTGTCGCCGGAAAGTTACCTACCAGAGAAGGACACTCGGGAGGGAAGATTGCTCCCGAGTTAGCCTACTCCGGTGTGAAAAGGTTTGACGAACACCGGAAACGGAGGTCGACTGCAAAAACGACAGCACCACAAATGCATATATGTATGAGTTCACGTTTTCTCTTTCTACTTCTTCCTTATCTCTTCTTATTCAACAGAAGTTTTTTCTTTAAATTCAAAATTAAATTACTACATAATGATTAAGGAGTTTTTGATGTCTATTGTTTAATTGTTTTATGAAATGGTTTTTTTAGTTGGAATATGGTTACACAAATTTTCATGAAATCACTAATTTTTATTGTTTAAAATCTATTTTTAAATGTTGAAATAGGTTTAGCAAGTTGAAAAGCCTATAACATTAAAATTATACAGAAATAATCACTCAAATCTGTGGATTTAACAATTTCTAACAAAAATCCTTTAAAATATTCGTATAGTTTAAATAAAAGGTTTAAATTAAAACTTTTTAGTGAAATACTTTGTAATTTACTGAATGCATCTTCTCAACCAAATTAAACCAAAAAGCGAAGTTTCCTGATAGCGTGTATTCAAAGGAAATTTTCTTTAAATTAAACAAAAAAGTATTTGCCACATGATACGAGACTTACAGAACTTATTTGTGATCTCCTTGTATGCATTTTCTATTCTATATATATGTTTCCGTCAATGAGTGTATTAAAGGATTTTTTTTTTTTAATTAAACGAACGAAATTCGCATGTCGTAAGTAACGAGCCTTTGATGGCTGGAGCTTCTTTGATATCTCTTGGTACGCATCTCCTATTCTATTTATGTTTCTGTAATACTTGATAGAGTGCTCGCATTGCAGGTTCCAGTTGTCTATATTCAGTAATTTGTTTACATGGCGTCTCTGAGATTCAACGTGACTAGAAAGCCAGCTGTTCTCGTCCCTCCTTACCTGCCTAGGAAGCCGACGACGATGTTACTCTGGCGGAATTAGGAGACCTCCGGGCACCATTTACCTGCTGGGATGATCTACTGCACGCAGACATCGTCTCTCAAAATGTTACCAAATCTCCTCTCATACTCATTCAGGTTAGAATTTTCTTCTGGGCATTTTCGTCTTTGATGAAATCAATTGCGATTTATGTGTATAGGTTGAATACTCATTACATTATTCGAACTTTCAGGTAACACGTTTGAGATGCGGAGGGTTCGTATTCGCACTGCGGCGGAATCACACCATGAGCGACGGCTATGGCATATTTCAGTTTATGAGCGCTCTGTGCGAAATGGCAAAGGGGGCAGCAAGGCCTTCTGTTCTTCCGGTGTGGAAAAGAGAAATCCTCCGACCACGCAGGAATCCCGCAGTTAAATCTCCCCTCTACGCATATGATCAAATAGAAGACAAGGATGTTTAGATGGTTCCGGTGAAGGATTTGTGGCACAATTCGTTCTTTTTCGGGCCGAAGGCGATCAAGGCGCTCAAGGAACAAGCAGTAGGAGAGAAAGGCAAGTGCGCAACCTTTGATGTGATAAAATGAGAAGCAGATAATACATAGAAAGAACAAAGGAGAAATCGTATTCAGTATATTGAGTATATCACAAAAGAGTACTTGCGAAAAGGGAAAAAGAGCTGAGCGAAATATGCTTAAGCAAATCAAGAAACCAAAGTATAGCTTGCCAAGACAACTGGCAGTGTACAGTCAGACTGTTGAGGTTACATTATATTTAACACTCTCTCTTAAACTCAACTGTTATAAACATCAGCACTGATAATGCCCAAGTGCTATCTTTGAAAATAAAAAATGGATTTTCCGAGTGGCTTTGTGAAAATATCTGCGAGCTTTGAAGTGCTATGTCACCATTATTGACGAGCTCGCAAATTAAGTGAAAGCGGGTGTCAATATGCTTTCTTTTCTTGTGAAACACATGATTTTTGGATAGAGCAATTGCTGAGGTGTTGTCACAGAAGATAGGAGTTGGCTCCTTTTCTGTATGTGACATATCATTCAATATTCTTCTCAGCCACACAACTTGACAGGAAGCTGAGGTAGAAACGACATACTCTGTCGCTGCAGAAGATATTGATACAATGGGTTGCTTCTTTGATGCCCTTGAAATCAGGTTCGTGCCTACGTGAAAAGCATGTCCTGGGGTGCTTTTCCTATCATCTAGGCTTCCTACAAAATCAGTGTCTGTGTAACAAGAGAGATGATTATCATCAGCCTAAGTGTGCCATAAGCCAAAATTGAGAGTTCTTGCAACATATCTCAGAATCATTTTCGCCATCTTTCAGTGAGAATCTTTGGTGGATTCCATAAACTTGGAAACAAGGCTGGTGGCATACATAATATCAAGCCTAGTTGTTGTAAGATATAACAAACTTCCTACTAAACTTTTGTATAGTGTAGGGTCCATTGTAGGGCTTTCATCTTTCTTGCTCAATTTTGTGCCTAGGGGTATAGGAGTTTCTGTTGGATTGCAGTCTTCCACGCATAATCTTTTGATGATGTCTGCTACATACTTTTGCTGATAGACAAAAATGTCTTTGGTTGATTGATCAACCTCCATTCCCAGAAAATATTTCATTATGCTAAGATCTGTCATTTCAAACTCAGATTTAATGGCATGTTTAAAACTGGTTAACTCAAGATTTACAGTATATATCATTTCATCGACATATAAACATATAATCAGAATTTTACCATGCTGATCCATTTTGGTGTATAAAGTTGGCTCATTTTGGCTTTTGCTGAAACCACTTTTGATCAGGTAAGTGTCAATTTTGTTTTACCAAGCTCTTGGAGCTTGTTTTAAGCCATACAAGGCTTTCTTCAACCAATACACTTTGGCAGACTGCTCTTGGACTTCAAATCCAAGTGGTTGATCCACATAGACCTCTTCTTCTAAGACACCATTCAGGAAAGTTGACTTGACACCTATCTGGTATACTTGCCATTTGTGTTGAGTTACTATGGCTAAGAGAGTCCTTAGAGTGTCTAACCTTGCTACTGGAGCAAAAGTTTCACCATAATCAATACCTGGTTGTTATGAGAATCCTTTGGCAACAAGTCTTGCCTTGTGCTTTTCAATCTGCCCCTTTTCATTGAGTTTAGTTTTGTAAACCAACTTGACACCAATACTTTTCTTGTGTCTGTGTAGATCAATAAGATCCCATGTCTTGTTGTTCTCAATGGATTCAATGTCTTGGTTCATGGCTCGAACCCAATGTGGATCCTTAGCTGCTTCTTTAAAAGACGTGGGTTGACATGACATTAAAGCAAAAAGGTTGTGATGTTCAATGTCATCCAATTGCTAATGGATTTCTCTCAAACTTCGAGTTCTCTGGTCTGGAAGTTCATAGGACAAGTCTCTGCTGGAAGTTGAGTCATCCTAAGAGTTTTCAGATTGTCCTTCTACCTGCAATCTTGGAAGAGAAGGTTGAGGTATTGGATATCCTGAGCCTTTTGCATTTTTAGGACTGGGCAGCAATGGATTTTGATTGGCCATTTGCTGATTTTTAGATTCGTTCTAGAGTTGATTTTTTAGAAATTTTACATCTCTGCTAAGAATTAGTTTCTTTGAGATTGGATTGTAAATCTTGCAAGCTTTTGATGTTTCGCTGTATCCAGTAAAGATACATTTCTCACTTCTGTCATCTAGTTTCTTCCTTAATTTGGAAGGTATGTGAACGTATGCTATGCATCCAAATGTTCTTAGATGAGGAACATTTAGCTTTGTCCCACTCCATGCTTCTCGAGGGACTTTCATCTTGAGACTGGTGGTTGGAGATCTATTCAAGAGATAGACTGAGCATGCTATTGTTTCAACCCAAAAAGTATTTGATAGACATTTCTCTTTGAATAGGATTATTTCCATGTTCATAATTGTCTGATTTTTCCTTTCAGCCACTCCATTCCGTTGTGGAGTATACCTAGCTGTAGTTTTCATGATGATGCCTTGAGATTTGTAGAAATTTGAAAATTCTTTGGAGCTGTATTCTCCTCCTCCATTTGACCTAATTGCTTTTACATATTTACCACGTTGTTTTTCAGCTTTAGCATTGAATTCTTTGAATTTTGCAAAAGTTTCAGACTTGTGTCTAAGAAAATAGATCCATATTTTCCTGCTAAAGTCATCAATAAATGTTAGAAAATAAAAGCTACCACCTATTGACTTAGTTTGCATTGGTCCACATAGGTCAGTGTGAAAAAGTTTGAGATGTTGTTTTGCTTGAGTGGAGGACTGTGGAAAACTAGTTCTCTTACGTTTTCCAAGCATGTAAGACTCACATGGGGGATGTTGCTCTTTGAAGATAGGGCGACCTTTGACCATGGAGTGATTTTGTAGAAGACTTAGAATCTGAAAGGGTAGATGTCCAAATTTTGTATGCCAAACCATAGTTTCATTGGGGGTGGATGCACTTTGTGCATATGTTTGGATCAGATTTGCAGTTCTGAGGGTCAGGGGAAACATCATATTCCGAGTCATGTGGATTTCATAAATCAATTTTCTGCTGGGGGTTTTATCATATATCTTGCATGAGGCTCCCTCAAAGAGTACCTTATAGCCATGTTCAATGAGTTGTCCTACACTTAACAGATTATGTTTCAGATCTAGAACATGATAGACATTGTTTATGTCTTTCTTTACATGTTGTTTAGTAAGAATAGGTACAATTCCTTTTCCTTGAACTTTGACTAAGGAATCATTTCCAAGTGTAATATTAGAGGAAATTGAATAATCAATGCATGAGAGTAAATCTTTGTTACCTATCATGTGATTGCTACATCCACTGTCCAGCAACCAAAGATCTTTATGATGTTCTTCAGTCTTGTGGCATGAGAGAAACATACCTTCGAAGGTTTCTCCTTCATGATGTGAGATATGTGCTCTGCCTGAAGTTGATCTGTGTGCTTCTTCCT